>CAUYON010028829.1:0-41585 GCA_963573935.1 Arctocebus calabarensis | reverse complement strand
AAAGAAAGAAAGAAAGAAAGAAAGAAAGAAAGAAAGAAAGAAAGAAAGAAAGAAAGAAAGAAAAAGAAAGAAAGAAAGAAAGAAAGAAAGAAAGAAAGAAAGAAAGAAAGAAAGAAAGAAAGAAAGAAAGAAAGAAAGAAAAAGAAATTAAAAGTATCCAGAAGAAGCAATAGCAAGAGTGTGCTTCTCATTGAACGCCAGGGCCTTTTTTCATTGCCTGCTTAATTGTCACTGAGTGCAATTTTATCATAGTTAAAAATAATTCAGGCCTATTGCTAGGTACTAATAATTTTGGAGGTGGTTATAGAAATTAATATTCCTCAAATACTAATAATGATTTCTAAAGAATCATTTGCATAAAAAATGTTTGAGTCATGTAGCCATTATGTGCTGTGTGTAATGAACTCAAAGGTCCATTTTCATTATTACACATAGCTATGAGGTGACAGGCGTGACCACTCCAAATGGCCACACAAACAACTACGTGACTGAGCGATCATTCAGCGTCACTTCATCCAAATGGTCACATTGTTTATTTCAGTAAGGTCTGATGAAGGAAGGGAGAGAGAAAGGAAGGACAGAAGACCCACCCAAATAGTGGTGACGATTTTTGAATTCATGCTTTGTTCCGCCATAACCTTGAGACCTTTCCAGGCTTCCTCTACTTAAAGCCCAGCTCATTTCTGCATTTTAACACTGGGCTATGCCTCAAAATGAAGTCTTAATCTCACCATAAACTTGCATAGAAACAGGTTCGTTATATAATGCATATTTTTATATTAGGAGAAATAACTTGCCAACTTTTCATTTGTTTTGATGTCAGTTTATTATAAGAAACTATTGCCTGGAAATGGAACTATTGTGTTGCTCTGCTGAAAATTACTATGCAGAACAGGTTTAATATGTTAAATTTGTTTGACTTATCAGCAGAGCCCACCAAACAAGAGCCTTATAAGAAAGCATAATTCTTAGTGGACAGAAGATCCATTCATTATTTCTACCATAATTACAATGAAAACATTATTGATAAATCAAACCGAAATAATTATTCTTTGAAAAAGAAAGGATAGGCTCGGCGCCTGTGGCTCAATGGGCTAAGGCGCCAGCCAAGTACACCTGAGCTGGCGGGTTTGAATCCAGTCTGGGCCTGCCAATGACAGCTGCAACCAAAAAATGGCTGGGCGTTGTGGCGGGCGCCTGTAGTCCCAGCTACTTGGGAGGCGGAGGCAGGAGAATTGCTTGAGCCCAGGAATTGGAAGTTGCTTGAGCTCTGATGTCACAGCACTCTATCCAGGGTGACAGCTTGAGGCTCTGCCTAAAAAAAAAAAAAAAGAATAAAAGAAAAAGAAAGGATATTTGTGGCTTTCCTACACCATGAAGGATGCCGAGGGTAAAAATCTATTCACTTACTTCCTCTCACATTCCTGGGACCACCCAGACATACCAAATGCAACTTTCCACATCATTTCCTGCACCCAACTTCATTTCCACCATCAACAGTGGCAAAATTACAGGCCTTCAAATAGAACATATAGGACAAAAAAAATCATTTTATGAGAATGAGGATGTGACATCCACCCTCCATTCCAACCTCAAGCAAAAGAAAACAAAATAAGGAGTTTTTATAGCTTTGAAGACAAACCACAGGAGGTAAATTCCCCCCATTGCAGCATCCCGACTGGGAAGTGCGTGCTAAGAAAGCGTTTCAATTACCAGCTAGCTGAACACCACTCGGAATTTTCAAATAAACTTTTCTTCCAGTTCTCTGAATATGTAGAAAATGACTTGGAGAAATAACTATAGAAAATAAGAATGCTAAAGTCAGCAGTTGAAAAGAGAGAGAGTAATATGAAATAGCTGGCTCAAATAACTTAAATTTAATGAAACTTCACTAATACGTCATATTGGTGGGCTCCATCTGTGAAGATAATCAAGTGACTTGGCTACCTGGAAGGATTCAAATGGAATCCAAAGTCTTTTTTTGCTGCACATGTGAAGAGTCTTTTGGCTGGGGGAAATGGTTGTTTTTAGCTTATTCTCTTCTCTTGAAAATGCCCAAGGCTTTTGCTAAATGTGAGTGACCTCATTTCTGATTGCTATGTGCCAGGGCGTCTGTCTGCTGTTGTTTTTCCCAAAAGTCAACAGTTACTCCATATTGTTTCAAATTGTGTTTTCCTATTCTTCAAGCTTTTCTTCAGACTGCTGTGCTTATAGCCATGGTAGAGCTTTCTTGGAGCAAAGCATTTTCACAGTCTTAGAAAATATAATGGGAAAAATATAAAAATCACTTCATTTGCTATACGATGCGAAGTTGGAATGCAGGCTTAAAAATGTCCCTAAAGAATGTTGCTGAATATTTGCATCAAGAAAAATCTCTTTAATTACAAAATAGCAAAACAATGGTTTCAACATTAAAATAACACCGTAGGTTAGCAGCAGTTTGAATAATCCCCCAAAGAGAACTAAAGTTCTTACCAAAATAGACAAAAATGCTGTTAGGACAAAAATACCATGCCTGCGTTGTGAAAGAAAATAAAAGTAATCGCTAGTTTATAGATTTGGATTCTAGAAATTATAAATATACGTGTATATGTGTGTGTGTGTAAAACCTAAGTTAGAAGGAACAAAGTAAACCAGAATACTGAGTTCTAGTTTAGAATTACAGAGGGCTGAGGGGTGATTTAGTAGGTTTTCATGTTTTTCACGAAAATAAACTGAACATTTCACATTTGTAGGGGTCTTTCTGAAGTCATCAAAAATCATTTGGCTTCTCATTTCAAAACAGATTTAAGGTTAGAGTATCTCTACAATACTGTATGTTTTATTTCTGTGACTTCAAGTTCATTGCAGGATAGGGAAGTAAGAAAATTAATTGGTATGCACAAATACTATGATAGAATTGTTAAGAAATTAACAATGTTTTTTTCTTTGACATATATGCTTCAAATAACATATACCCACATCATTCAGTGCAAAGAGGCTTTTAAAAATCTACATATTATTTGTTACATGGGCACAATAAAAAGTTGAACTTGTGCTGCTCCTCTTGTCACCACTTAGTAAAAACACTTCAATGTTTTTGAACATAATGTGTATATGTGTGAGCGTGTGTTTCTTTTATACATGGGTGTGTATTTTTAATTTTTAAAATTTGTGTGCCTTGGACACAGAGGGCATCGGAGCCCAATTGACGTTTGGCAGCTCATGGTTTTTAAGGTTATTTGTTTGTAGAATGAGTGTGACATAGGAGAAAGCGAGAAAAATTTACATAGATTGTTCCTATAATAAAGTAGAAGCTATTTAGAGTTTTTCTATTGCAACTCAAGGGACGGGGAGAGAAAAGGAGAAAAATATCGAGAGAATGGGCTCCAGCAGCCTGGTGTCCATTTATAAGAACGAGTGACGAGGAAGTGGAGAGAGCTCAGGAATCTATAAGCCGGTGATGTGGGATGCTCAGCGTTACCCTGAATTTTTGCTCATGTTGTGTTCTACTTCAAAGGTTCAGTAAGATCTGTGTCCCACACTGTCGTTCTCCTTTGTCCTGCCTTGCAGAAATGAAGGTGACAGAAAGGTTTGTTCCATTTGGGGGACATACATAGGAGAGTGGAGAGAACACGAGGAATATTGAAGCAGAGAGTTCGAAGTGGTCCCTTCAGCACCAGTATGAAAGTTGTCAAAGTGTTGTGAGGGAACAATTCATTTTTCAAAAGGAATGTTAGGGACTGTATTTATTTATTGTTGTTTCATAGATGACAAATGGCTCTTGTGGTCTGAGGACTTGGGACATTTGAATTATAGATGTACCCTATAGGGGAGGATTTTAAATGAACTGAATCATGAAACACCCTTGACCTATTATTTTATTATGAACCTCCATCTACCGTGAACCCTCCCTTCCTCGTCTGATCGCTTTAGGATCAGATTTGTTGGGGTTCAGCGTGCAGCGGGATGAGCGTTGCAAGTGTCTGTGTCCATTTAACCACAGTGGCAAGGTATTTACAGCACAGTTCTGTGAATCCACAAAATTCTCATGTGCCCTTGGCTAGTAATCTCACTCATCCATCCCCAGTCTCATGCACCTACTGTTCTAGAATTTCATAGAAATGGAATCATATATTGTTTCCTATTTCTGGTCTAACTACTTTCACTTAGTTTGATGCTGTACAATTTTTTCAGTGACACTGTGTATCTCTTGGGTTTTTTTGTTTGTTTGTTTTTGTTTTCTTGTAGCTAAGTAGTCCTTTATCATATGTGTTGGCCACGTTTTAAACAAATCCATTCACACTTTGATAGGTTACTTCCAGCTTTTGACTATTATGGGTAAAGTTGTCATCATCTGTTTTCAAATCTCTATGTGGATAGATGTTTTCACTGCAATTGGGTAAAGACCTAGGTGTATAAATCTCTAAATTCATTCCTTTTTTTATAAACTGTTTTGACTTTTCATGATGCTTTATATTTCTATATAAATTTTATAATTAGCTTGTAAATTTCTGCAAAATGACTCTTTCAATTTTAATGGAGATGACCATGGTTCTAAATCAACTTTGAGATTATCCTAATAATTTTGATACATTCATTGATCCTTGAACATGGTTTATCTCCCTATTGATTTAAGCCATCAATATCTCTCAACACTTACAGTTTTCACTGTACATGTTTGCCAAGATTTGTTAGTTATTCTAACTATTTTATGTTGCTGGATAATATTATAAAATAACTTAACTTTTAATTTAATTTTACATCACTGCTTATACATAGAAATATAACTATTTTTGTTGAGTGTATATTCTGCATTTTATAAAATTTACTTATTAATTCTGGTAACTTTTCATATACATTCCTTTAGATTTTTCTCTTATGTCTTTTCTTTTTTTTTCTTTTTTACTTTTTTTCTATGCAAGATCATTTCCAAACTTTTGGATAAATTTTATTTGATTTTTTTCCCTTATTGAATTAAAAGAACATTGATTGGATATGAGTGGACTTTTTGCTTTACTTTTGATTTTTTGCTTTACTTTATGGGAAACTGTTGTCTTTCCACCTTTAGTGTGATAAAAGATATAGTTTTCTGTACTCTTTATAAAGTTCAAAAAGTTCCTTTCTAGTCCTTATTTTCTGAGTTTTTCTATTATTGTGAATTGTCAGTGGCTATTTCTTCCTTTTAATCTTTGCTATATTTCACCAATAAAGTCATATGGAGCGAGATGTTTTTAAATTTTATGTTTTATGATGCTTTAAAAATTAAGCCTTAAATTAATAGATACAGGAGTCTTCAGATTTTCTATTTTTTTCTTTGATTCAGTTTTTGTGTCTTTTAGGAAATGTGTTTAATTCAACTCAGTTGTCAGATTTATTGTTCCTCATATACTGTTTATTGTTATATTGTTCCTCATATATTCCCTGCTAGACCTTTGGTCCCTGTGCTGTCTGCAGTGATGTTACGCTGTTCATTCTACATTGATAATTTACATCATCTTTCTTTATCAGTCTACTTAGAGTCTTACCAACGTAGTTGATTTTTTTCAAATAATCTACTTTCACTGTCATTTATTTTCAATATTATTGTTTTCATTGTCTATTTTGTTGATTTCTACTCTTATTTGTGGAATTTCATTTTTATTCCTAGTTTCCTCAAAGTTTTGTTAGTAAGTGTGAAATAGTTCTTTGTGAAGTGGTTGGTTGAGTTCGTTAATATGATTACGGTATGTGTCTGTGTGAATTCCTTTATATTTATCTTCCTTGAGTTTTGTTGAGCTTGTTGAATTTGAGGATTTCACCAAATCGTTATGACAATAATTTTTCCAACATGTTTGTGTACGTTCCCATTTTCTCCTCTTTTGCTACAACTCTAATTATACTTTGTGGAATGCTAATACTTGATATTATCTCTGAGTCTCTCATTATTTTTTTCTATATTTTTCTTTCCATCCTTCAATTTGGATAGTTTTTATTGGCATATCCTCAACTTCAGTAAGCATTCCTCTTACAATGTTAGATTTGTTTTTAAGCACAACCATTGAATTGCTTATTTAGATTTAAGCTCTTATGATTCTTTCAGATTCTTTAAAAAATACTGTATTTTTGTATTGTAATATTGTATTTATTTCATTGTGTTTATGTTATGTTTTTCCTTTCTATCTTTTTTTTTTTCCTTTGAGACAGAGTCTCACTCTGTCACCCTGGGGGTCGAGTGCCATGGCATGACAGCTCATAGCAACCTCAAACTCCTGGGCTCAAGCAATCCTCCTGCCTAACCCTCCTTAGTAGTTGAGACTACAGATGCCCACCGCAATACTTGGCTAATTTTTCTATTTTTTCTGTAGAGACGGGGGTATGCTGTTGCTTGGGTTGGTCTGGAAATCCTAAAATCAGGTGATCCACTGGCCTCGGCCCCCCAGAGTGCTGAGATTACAGGCGTGAGCCACCATACCTGACCTAGAGTTTTTCTGTGCTTCTTTGTTTTCAGCAATAAATACATTGAAGGGAACTTCAAGCAGATTTCTGTAACTCTTCCTCTGCATGAATTTCTCTTCTTTGGTGCTCTGTTCCCACTAGCTCAACATCCTCAAACTCTGAATTCTTCTTCTGAATGAGGAGTGATTTGCCTCCAGGAAAGGACTGGGTCATCGTGGTTATTTACTTTCTTTCCTTTAAGGCATACAATCTTGTGCTGTTCGTTGTCCAGTGTTTAGAAATGTGGAAAACCCCACACCCAGTAAGTCACCATTTTTCTAATAACGTGTGTTTACCTTGTGTCTCTGTCACATTTTGGTAATTCTTGCACTATGTCAAACTTTTACAACTGTCATGGTGATCTGTGGTGGGGGATCTCTGGTGCTCTTACTATACTGGTTTGGGGGCAAGAACACAAACTAAACGGTGTGTGTGGTTCCCACTGCCCCGCAGACTGCCCTTTCCTCCATCATTCTCCCACTTCTTCTTCCTCTCTCTACCCTAGACCTGAAAATATTGTAATTAGGCCAATTAATACCCCATGTCCTTTAAGTGTTAAATGAGAGGAAGAATCACGTTTCTCGCTTTTAGTGAAAGCTAGAAGCAATTATTCTTGGTTAGGAAGGAAGGCACATGGAAAGCCAACATAAGCCAAAAGCTGAGCCTCTTGTGCCAAAAAGGTAGCCAAATTGTGAATTCAAAGGAAAAGTTCTCAGAGGAAATTCAAACCGCTGCGCACATGGTAAGAAGGCGAAGCAGCCTTATTGCCGACACAGGAAGTTTTAGTGGTCTGGACAGAAGGTCAAACCAGCTATAACTTTCCTGAAGCCAAAATCTACCCCAGAGTGAGGCCCTAACTCTGTTTAACTCTATGAAGGCTGAAAGAAGTGGGGAAGCAGCAGGAGCAAAGTTGGGAGCTGGCAGAGGTTGGTTCATGAGGTTTAAGGAAAGAAGCGTCTCCAGAAGTGTCTGGGCTCTCGCCAAGGTCACTGATGAACTATCAAGAAGATGCCATCTAGATCTTTCATAGCTACAGAGAAGAAGTCAACGCCTGACCTCAAAGCTTCAAAATGCAGATGGACTCTCTTGGTAGGGGCTAACACAACCGGTGACATTAAGTCAAAACCTTTACTCACTTACACTTCCAAATGTCCTAGGGCTCTCAAGAATCATACTAAACCTCATCTGCTTAACGCTCTGAAAATAGAACCACAACGCCTGGTAACAGCCCAGCTATTCACAGCATGGTTTACTGAATATTTTAAGCCCACTATTGAGATCTGTTCCTCAGGGAAAAAAAAATTCCTTTCAAAATATTGTTGCTCATTAACAATGCACATAGTCCCCCAAGAGATCTGATGGCGATGGACCAGGAGCTTCAAGCTGTTGTCATGCCTGCTAACACAACATCCATTCTGCAGCCCATGGACCAAGGACTGAATTTGACTTTCAATTACTATTTAAGAAATACATTTCAGGGCGGCACCTGTGGCTCATTGAAAGAGCAGGGCGCCGTCTCCAAATGCCGGAGGTAGTGGGTTCAAACCAAATTTTTAAAAAAAAGTAAATACATTCCATCACACTGCCAAAGATGGTGATTCCTTGGATGGATCTAGACAAAGTAAATGGAATACTTTCTGGGAAGAATTAACCTTTCTGGATGACATTCTGAACATTTGTGACTCATGGGAGGAGGTCAAAATATCAACATCGACAGGAGTTTGAAAGAAACTGATTCCAATCTTTATGAATGCATTTGACAGTTTGAGAACTTCAGGGGAGGAATCAACTGCAGATTTGGTAGAAATAGCAAGAGAAACAGAATTATTGATACAAGTGGAGCCTGAAGATGCAACTGATTTATGATAAAACGTGAATGGATCAGCAGTTGCTTCTTGGGAGCAAAGAAAATGGTTTTTTGAGCTGCTGTCTAAGATGCTGTGAACATTGCTGAAATGATAACAAAGGATTTAGAGGATTATTTTGATAAAGCAGGAATGAGGTTGGAGAGGATTGATCCATTTGATAAAGCAGCAGCGAGCAAGGTTTGAGGGAATTGAGCCTAATTTTGAAAAGAATTGTATTGCATGCTACAGAGATGTCTTTTATGAAAGGAAGACTAAATCAATGCAGCAAACTCTACTACTGTCTTGTTTTTAGAAATTGCCACAGCTACCCCAACCTTCAGGAACCATTAACCTTATCGGTCTACAGCCATCAACCCCAAGGCAAGATGCTCCAGCAACAAAAACATTACAAATTACCAAAGACTCAGATTGTAAGCATTTATAAGCAATGAAGTATTTTTCTTTAATATATGTACTTGTTCTCTTAGACATAATGCTATTGTACACTTAATAGATGATAAGTAAAACATAACTTGTATGTGTAGTGAGAAACCCCCAGATTTTTGTGATTCACTTTTTTTTGCAATATTTGTTTTGTTTTGTTTTTTTATGGAGACAGACTCTCCCTCAGTCACCCTGGATAGAGTGCAGTGGTGACATAGCTCACAGCAACCTCAAATTCTTTCTCTCAAGTAATCCTCTTGCCTCCATTTTCATTTTTAGTAGAGATGGGGTCTCACTCTTGCTCAGGCTGGTCTAGAGCTCCTGGAGCTAAAGCCACCCACCTGCCTCAGCCTCCCAGAGGGCTAGGATGACAGGAGTGAGCGACTGGGCCCAGCACAATATTTGCTTTAAAGTAGTGGTCAGGAATGAGCATACAATATCTCTGAGGCACCCCTGTACTTTATTTTGTTAGTATAATAGTTCTGCTACAGTGTATCTAAAGGGTATCTTCTCTCTCTTCACCTCGAGTTACATGCTGTCATTTTTGTATCTAAATGTATACATTTTGTATTCTAAATGTCCACCTTAAATCAGGACAATTTGATTTAGAAATTTGGGAGTTTTGTATTTTCTTATTCAAGGACAAAACCAACACAATTTGTAGAGGAAAAGGCAAAGGGTGTGAGTTGTGACTTAAATCCCTGTCATTAGAGCTGAGAAAGAATTTCCACCGTGGCTGAGACTGGACAGAGGTGTACTCTGTGGGGACATGTCCGGATAGTAAGGCCAGGCTCCCTCTGGAGTGTTAACCCAGCAAGTCCCAGTGCTTTTCTAAAACTGAACTTGTCAAATACTCTGGTTGTTTAGACAATATTATCAGATATTAGTCAAAGTTAGAGTTGCTCAGTTATTCTCCTTTGTGTGTTTTTTGTGTGTTGATATAGGAAGGAGATATATATATAAGAGCATGCGATTCTAGGCTTACAATAGTGCTCTTAATCCAGTCATTCTCGAGATCAGTGGCTCTGTCCTAGAATAACTACATAAGGGTGTCTGGGAGCCAATGGCAATTAGTCACAGCAACCTCAAACTCCTCGGCTCCATCAATCCTCCTGCCTCAGCCTCCTGAGTAGCTGGGACTATAGGCTCCGCCCAGCATGCCCAGATGTTTTTCTATTTCTAGTAGGGCATAATTCTGAATAATTCTGCTGCCTCAGAACTAGGTTAACTACTTAAAAGTTGTGAAAATGCTTGCTTTTGCTTGGGCTGGTCTGGAAGTCCTGAGCTCAGGTGATCCACCAGCCTCAGCCTCCCAGAGTGCTGGGATTACACATGTGAGCCACAGGGCCCAGCAGTCATCACTATTTTTTTAGAAGCTTCTTATATGATTTTATATAAAATTAATTTTAAGAATCACTCCTTTTAGTTTATAGCCTTTAGAAATTTCTGTTCTTTGTTTCTAGGTCAACTGTAATTGAGTAGTTTTTGTGAATAGTTTTCTCTTAGAAGCCTATAATTTGAAAATAATTCTTTCAACTATGCTAGTATTTTTTCTTGTAAAAGAAAACATTTGCATATCACTTGTGATCTAATACAGCACATCTAAAACTGTTTAGAGTTTAACATTAATTTCTAATGTTTCTCTTTTATAGAGTTTAACTGGCGAATTTATTAAAATATCCTAAACTTGCTCACCCTTGGGGTATGTAAGAATAAGCTTCTGCATTTCTGAGAGCAATTGCAGATCCAGCATTTTTAATGCTGCCTAAGATTCCTTGTGTATGTGTGTGTTTTTAAATTACCAACATAGATCAAGTTTATGTTAATTGTATGAAAAAGCAACAGAAATAATCAGTAACATTTTCACAACTTTTAAGTAGTTAACCTAGTTTTGAGGCAGCAGAATTATTCAATAGTCAGCACCTTAAAGTAGAGAAACATGTAATAAAGTGTTTCTTTTTACTAGAATTTTTATTTCTTTTTTCTTTTTTGTAAACCTAGTTGGGTATTGCTGTGTAGCTGTTGTATCAATTTAAACTAAACATATTTCTTTACATATGTTAAGCAGTGTGCCATGAATGCCTTTTCTTTCCTCCAAAGGTTCCAGGCAGCCCTCTTAACAAGAGTAGAAATGTCACTAAACTGACAGCAGAAGAGAGGCACAAAAATTCCCTTGTGTAAAATGATATAGAAACCAAAAAACATAGAACAAAATACCTGTACTTTGAAACTATATTAGAAATCCACGTTTATTGAGTACATAGTTTTATACTTTATTGACTAAACAATAAGCCCATCTTGTTCTTGAAAAGAAAAACCCCTGAGTAATACGGAAAAGAAACCAAACATTAGAAACAAATTGTTACATACATCTGCAGGTTCTGGGTAGCATTTTCAGTCTAAGTGACAATGTTTCTCAACATTATCCCATTGTCTTTCCAAATAAATTATGGCTTCGTCAATGAAAAGTGAGTAATAGATCAAATGGTTTTCTTTTTTGAGACTAAGATTTTAGGGCAGGAAGGGGTGGTACACGCTTATAATCTCAGCACTCTGAGAGTCTGAAGAGGGAGGATCCCTTGAGTACAGGAGTTTGGGACCAGGCTGACTAAGAGTGAGCCTGTCTCTACTAAAAAATAGAAAAACTAGCCAGGTGGGCTAGATGATGAACTGGGTGTGGAGATGGATATGTGGACACCTGTAGTCCAGCTACTCAAGAAGCTGAAGCAGGAGGATCGCTTGAGCCTGGGAGTTTGAGGTTGCTGTGAGCTAGGCTGATGCCACAGCTCTCTAGCCTGGGTCACAGAGTAAGATTCTGTCTCGATAACAACAACAAAAGAGACGAAGATTTTAGGAGAAACATAGGTCTGATTCAATATTTTCAAAAGCATCAGTGAAGAACTATGATTAACCAAAAACCTATGGGGCCCTACAATTGTTACTGACCATCCGAGGAGTAAAGTGACCCCCCTCCCGCCTTCCCCAGCCTCCTGACTGCTGCTGCCCCACCTTTCATGACCAGCCTATTGTCATTTATTTCTGTCCCACTGTTGTTCCAGAGCTTTCATTCTTAGACACCTAGGCACATGTCATTTAGGACATTATAGACCCTGCCAACAGCTTTTATAATTGTGCTAAAAGGCACGTAACACAAAATTTACCATTTTAACCATCTTTAGGTGTAAGATTCAGGAGTGTTAATTAACTATGCATATATTCACATGATTGTGAAACAGATCTCTGCAACTCTTTTATTTTGCAAAACCAGTCCCCCTTGCTCCCTTTCCTCCCAGTCCCCTGTAACCACCATTATACTTTCTATTTCTGTGAATTTGACAAGACATAAGTGAAATAATGCAATATTTGTCCTTTTGTGACTGGCTTGTTTCAGTTAGTGGGAGCTGTGTTTTTTGTCCTGAGTGATGGGATGCTATGAGATGATCTCGAGCAGGGGATGATATTACCTGATTCATGTTTCCAAAGGTTGCTCTGGGCCAGGCACCGAGGCTTATGCCTGGAATCCCAGCACAATGGGAGGCTGAGGCAGGTGGATTGCTTGAGCCCAGGAGTTGGAGGTTACTGTGAGCTATAACATCACGGCACTCTACCGTGAGTAGACAGGACAGGATAAAACTGTCTAAAAAAAGAAAAAAAGATTACTCTGATTTTACAAAGATTAGCCAATTTGAGGAAGAGATGATGGCAGCCTAGATGGGAGTGGTAGTGACGAGACAAAGAGAGGTGATTATATTTCGGTTATATTTTAAACGCAGTTTAAAACTAACACCTACTGATGAACTGGGTGTGGAGATGGATATGTAGGCTGGAGGCATGCTGGTGCTGCTTACTAACCTGGGTATGCTGGTTATATGAGGAGGAGGGGAGAATTCGTATGTTTTTCTAATAAATAAGGGAGTAGAAATATTGTTTAGGCAGTTGGACTTGTAAGTATTAACATGACTAGGCCCAAGTTTAAACTTGGGCCTAGTCATGGGTGCAGAGAGAAGGCAACACGTTTGCACTCTTGGTGGGACTGCAAACTAATACAGCCTTTTTGGAAAGAAGTATGGCGAATCCTCGAATTGCTGAAAGTAGACCTTCCATTTGATTCTGCAATCACATTGCTAGGTATCTACTCAGAATGAAAAAAAAAAATTTTTTTTTACAGTTTTTTTGCTGGGGCCAGGCCCAAACCCACCAACTCTGGTATAAGGGGCCAATGCCCTACTCTTTGAGCCACAGGTGCCACCTGAAAAAAAAAATGTTTATCATAAGGACATTTGCACTTGAATGTTTATAGCAGCTCATTTATAATTGCTAAGATGTGGAAACAATCCAAGTGCCCATGAACCCATGAATGGATTAATACACTGCAGAATACATATACCATGGAATACTAGTCAGCCTTAAAAATAGATGGAGACTGTACATCTTTTGTATTTACCTGAATGGAGTTAAAGAACATTCTTTTTAGTAAAGTAGCTCAAGAGTGGAAAAGCAAGCACCCCATGCACTCGGTACTAATTTGAAGTACTAGATCAAAAGCTACAGACCCACATGAGAGGAAAACCACAATTAAATTCAAGAAGCAGGGATGGGGACAGGGGGTTTCAGGGAGCTCCACCTATGCCCACACGATAAGGGTGTAGGGCACACCTCCTGGCTGAGGACTCAACCTCAATTCGGACTTTACCTTACAGATACAAACAATGGAACCTGATCGCATGCATTCTTATATTAATCTGAAATTACACAAAGAAAATTGGAGCCAGTGACAGATTTTGGAGTCACTGAAATATGGAAAATATTTAAAGCCTTGATCCTAGAAGATGTCCAGCAAGAGAATAAAAGTTTGTGTGTGCTCGGCCACGTCTGGACCATTAGGAGGCCTGAGCCTCACTGAGCACTGCCTCTCTTGTCAGCCTACCACTCCTTTGTAACACTTTATTCCCTACCAGGGACCCCTTGGAGGGAATTATCACCATAAAGCCATTACAACCTTTCAAGAGATTCTTCACAATTAATCATTTATATTCTCTAGCACACAATTTCCTACACACATTTTCAAGTGATATTCAGAACACCCACTTGAACTGATGGTGTATTCACTTTCAGGGTAACCTTTTTTTCAACACACGTCAGTATTTTTAGCAATGTAAAGAGTAAGTGTACTTATTGCTTCGGCTGGCTTGTGCTTGTTTACAGTTTTGAAAGTGTGTGGTGTAAGGATAAATAACAAATTGAAAATAAGACGCCTATGCTCTCTCTGTTGAAAATAAGGCAAGAAACTTTCTCCCCACTATCTTTCCTTAGAGAATGCATTTTTGAAAATTCAAAATTGTTTCTCAGACTTTGAAAAAATGTGTCAGCCTTTTTCAAAAAGATAAGTAAGTTTCTGGGAAGCTGTAGGACCAGGAATGTCTTTCTCCAGGACCCAAGAACCATCTCTTTGACATGTAATCGTCAGGAAAGGAAGCCAGGTGTGGAGGGCAGGGGCTGGCTTTAGTAGCTCTTACACGTGCGAAGCCGCCTGTTGTCAGGAAGACATGAGAAGTTTATTTTTCCTCTAGATGAAGCCAGTTCATAAACACAGATGGCCAGCTCCACTACTAAGAATCCTGGATGAATTGTGTGTGACAAATAATGCTGGGAGTCCTCTTATTTGAGGCTATTTGCTGTTCACAGAGAGAACGTGGATTCACAGATCATATCCGCTTGGCCATGTACAAAGATGAGATTTCTTTCTGTCTTTTGAAATCTTTTTCTTTTAGGACTTACCTGTGATGCGTATGACATCCCAACTTAATGTTATTCCCTCACAAAATTGTTTTCTCTCTTTTCTACCTTATTCGTACAATTTTATGGGGTTTTAAGGAGATTTCTACAGCAATGGCTAAATACAGTTTTTTGAAATCAAGACCGGATGTTATTTTTACAGGTGAAACTGAGGTCCAGAAAGGGTTACTCACCTATCAAAGCCCACAAGGCAGGCGGAGGGCAGGGTGGCGCTGAGCAGACCCGGCTTCCCCTTCAACACTGTGCACTTCCCGTGCTCAACCCCCATGCCTCTTGTCCACATTCAAAGTTTAATTGTTTTTGAATGTTCCCAACACGACCAGCTAATAAATCCAGAGTAATAGTTTTTTCCATGCTTCACTGGAAACGAATCAGCATGGTTTGACTTCCAAGGTTATTGACATTTTCTAAGTGATAGCTGCTCGTTGTAATGTGGACAGACTTATTTAGCAGACTTAATGAAAATCCAATCATTTCTGCATTTTGATGATGCTGAATTAAGTAAGAGAAAGAGAGGAAATAAAGGGGGCAGAATCGATTCGTGAATATTATTTTAGCTATTTCACTAGGTTAAAACATGGAACCTATTTGCAAGAATAAAACATATGTATGTATTAATCTTGGTAGAAATTCAAAGAATTGATGCATAATTACAGGATTGAGGGCTAACAAAAATGGGTAGGAATAAATGTTTTACTCCAGTGGTTTCTGATTGATCAGGGTAAAGAGATTTGGAGTAAAAACAAGATGGGGAAACCAGTCTACCTTGTACCAATAGAACCTGTATTTTTTTTTTTAAGGGGAATAGTCGGTTTCTAAACTAGCGTAGACCACTCATCACCAGGATCAGCCCCCGCAGAGGTGGGAGACGCCGCTTCTCGTGCAGAGCTGGGGCCTTCTGAGCAGCCTCCAGCTGCAAACCCGCAGCTTCAAACGGCCTCTCGGGAAGAAGTGTCTGCAGCTTCTGCAGCCCCGCAGGACCAGACGTTTGCAGCTCATTTAACCGGCACTTAGGGGGGGAACCACGACTTCGCAGAGGGGTAGGAATGCCAGACCAGCAGAGTCCAAGCAAAGAACACTGGGCCCTGCGCGTCGGTCCAGGTGGCGCTGGACCTTCAAGTACTGGACCTTAGAGTATCCGTCAGGTCCCGACGGTACTGGACCTTCGACAGCCGTCAGGTCCCGGTGGCACTGCACCTTCGAGTATCAGTCAGGTCCCGGTGGCACTGGACCTTTGAGGGCCGTCAGGTCCGGGTGGCACTGGACCTTCAAGTACTGGACCTTCGAGTATCCGTCAGGTCCCGGTGGCACTGGACCTTTGCGGGCCGTCAGGTCCGGGTGGTGCTGGATCTTCGAGTATCCATCAGGTCCCGGTGGCACTGGACCTTTGAGGGCCGTCAGGTCCTGGTGGCACTGCACCTTCGAGTGTTCGCGGATCAGAACCCCCTGGGAGCGCCCGGGCTGCGGGGCTGGGGGGCGGGGAGGGTCCCTCGCGGGAGGCCCTGGGTCCTCTCCTGCCTTGTCCAGAAACACCGGCAGGAAGCGCCGAAAAACTATGAGGAAACCAGGACAGGGAGGCCAGCCCAGAAGGACAGGGCTGCCTGCCTCCAGAGTCGCCAAGACCGGGGTGCGGGGTGGGGGGATCTCTCGCCCGTGCGGTGTCAGCGCAGCCGTTTACCCGAAGCGGGATAATAGGTCCTCGGTTCCTGGTGTCCAGGACATGGTGACAGTAGGGATCATACCAAGAAATCAGGACCATCTCGGCTTCTTCAGATTTTAAATGGGACAGGCCATTTCCCCAGAGACCAGCGCCGAGGCCGCACGGGTGCTGGACTCTGCCGGGGCTGGAGGCGGCCGTCTGCAAAGGCTGCGGCAGCGCCAGCGGGATCCGACGCCAAGGCTGCGGGCACAGGAGACCGGGGAGCCCAGTTCAGAACCGCAGACGCACGTCTGCCAGCTCTGCCTTCCTTTTCTCTTCTTTGTTTTAAGGGGGCCCTGCAGAGATTTTGGTTGTTTCTTTGTTGTTTGCTCATAGAGACAGGTCTTGCTGTGTTGCTCACAGACACAGCCGGAGCTCACTGCTTCAGCCTCCTGGAATCAGGGGTCCTCCCACCTCAGCCTCCCAAGTAGCTGGGACTCCAGGAGCCCGCCACCTCGCCTGCCTTTGTTTACTTCTGTTATGGCTATTTATATTTCCTGGGTTAGAATTTTTAACCAGAATAATCTTTAAGTATTCCTTTGGAAATAACAATAATAAACCTTTTATAGGTTAACATTAAAAAAAAAAAAACTAGCATAGGCAAGAATAAAGCATAGTCAAAGTCTGAAGAATCAATCTTTCAAAATATACACATTACACTTTTACACTGTTGGTGGGACTGCACACGAATTCAGCCTCTATGGAAAGAAGTACAGAGAATCCTCAAAGAACTCACAATACACCTGCCCTTTGATCCTGCAATCCCATTAGGAAGCATCTACACAGAAGAAAAAAGATCACTTTATCATAAGGACATTGGCACTAGATTGGTTATTGCAGTTCAACTTACAATCACCAAGATGTGGAAACAGCCCAGGTGCCCATCAACCAGTGAGTGGATTAACAAACTGAGGCGCATGTACACCGTGGAGCACGATTCAGCCACAAAAAGATGGAGACTCTGTATCTTTTGTGTCTACGCAGATAGAGTCAAAACACATTCTCTTTAGTAAAGTATCTAGAGAAAGGAAAAGCAAGTGTCTAATGTACTTGATACTAATATGAAGCCTGTAGACAAACTGATACATGCCCACACAAGGGAGAAGTTCAACTTAATTCAGGTTGGGTGGAGGAGGGAAGGAACGGAAGGAAGGAGGGAGGGATCGGTGTGCGTCTACCTAATGGGCACAGTGTAAGGTGTATGACACACCTCCTCCGCGTGGGACCTTACCTAATAAATGCAAGCATTGTAACCTAATCATTTTTACTCATATTAATCTGAAAAAATACATAATGGATATATATTTTTAGCACACATTATGCTATAATGTATAAATATCTTTTTAAAAATTATGCTCACAGTGGCTCAAAGGAGTAGAGTGCCAGCACCATATGCTGGAGGTGGCGGGTTCAAACCCAGCCCCGGCCAAAAACTGGAAAAAAAAAAAAGAAAAAAAGAGCAAGGAGACTCTAAAACACATTTTGGAGGTGGCACCTGTGGCTCAGTGAGTAGGGTGCTGACCCCATATACTGAGGGTGGTGGGTTTGAACCCAGCCCTGTCCAAACTGCAACAACAACCCCCAAAAATTATGCTCACAAACTTATTCCTGTAAAAATAATTTCTTACAAAATATCAAAGGAATGAGGGCAATTAGGGAATGTAAATTTAGATTAAAAATGGTAGTTGGTGAAATTTCAATCCCTGTTGCTAACACACCAAAGCATTCAAAGGAAAAGAGTTAGTGGTTGGAGGTAGAGGGGAGATAATTATCTTCATTTTAATGTGTGAACTTGACCAAAGAGTGAAATATTTGAATTTTTTCTTAGGGGAAGGTATATTGGAATAAGAGAGATAATAACTTCACTTAACCGACTCAGCCAAAGTGTTTTATATATAATTTACTCTTGAGTGTTTGTCTTTCAAAAGCAACACTGAATATCAAAAGAATAATGCCCAGTTCACACCACTCACACTGGTGTGATCATTATTAGATAAAATAGAAACTTTGAAGAAAAGCTTTAGTTTCAATTTGCATTTGAATGTAAGTCAATGCCAACTAATTGGCATTATGTTCCCAGTTTCTACTTATAAAGTGGTTTTGTCTTATATAGATTTATATGCCTGTAATTTAAATGTCATTTTAAGCTCATAAATTTCGCTTATAATTCATATTTCTGCATAAACTTACCAATATGTCAACACATTGGTAACATGCAGAGGTATAGAGTTTAAAAGATTAAATAATATATTATTTAAACCTGTTAGTTTGAGCATTTATTACTTGACAAAGTTGGAGAAAATGTGAAACATTTTACATATGTTAATGTACTAATGCCTTTAAAATTATTATTTGTAGATCACAAAACTCACCCACATTGATAATAGATACTAAAAACACATAATACCGGTTTTATGAAGATATTGGCAAAATACTTGCTTTCTCAATCAAATGAAATTTAAGGTATTTCTGCATCCCACTGTCACATTTTAATAATTTCAAATTACCAGAAAATAAGAGGATAAGATATAAGCAAAAGAAGTTAATTATTTCCCAGAGTTCTGGAGATTGAGGTGTCCCAGAGTAAGAGGCTGTGTGTGTTGAAGGCTGCCTTCTCATGGGCAGGGTTATGTAGCGCTGATCTCACACAGGGCGGGTGCAAACAAGGTCTCTCTGACATCTTTTATAAGGGCACTAATCCTGTTCATGAGGGCAGAGCCCCTGTGACCTAATCCCCTCCTGCTTCCAAATGCCATCACCTTGGAGTTTGGACTTCAACATCCAAATCTGGAGAGAGCACAAACATAGGTGGCAGCAGAGTGAGTGAACAGAATCATTGAGACAGCCCTAGAAGAGGGATTCTGAGAGGGAAAGGGCGGGGTTGGGAGTGAAGATCATACAGCTTGTCTGATCCGTGGCAGGAATTTATTTGCCCTCAGTGGCATAGAGAGGCATTGGAGGGTTTCATCAAAGGGACAGCAGAAGATGGCTGACGCTTCAGATGGGGCTGCTGTGCTGACAACAGACTGCACGGGGTAAGAGCCTGGGAGAGTCAGAAGGCTGCAGATTACCAAGGTGATCACCAGGGGGAGCTGCTGAGAATTGTTTGGATTTCAAGTATGTTGGGAAGGACAGCCTGGGGGTTCCTGAAGGTTTGGATGCTGCCCTGAATCCACAGACCTCATTCCTAAGCTGTTCTAAATCCAGGAGAACTTCCACTGGGTTGAAAGCATTTCCATTCAGTTCTACCCCTCAAGTCTAGGGTTAGAGTGTTACTTAGACAAGCAGAAAAGAAAACAAAATGCAAAAAAAGAACCAAAACAAAAAAATACTTCCTCCCCTAAAATAACCATTGCCTTCTTCAGTGGACAGAAATCACGGTGGTCACATGTATTAGCTGATTTTCCGAGTTTAGCAATAGAAGGTCTATTTTCTTATGTAGGAGCAATGATTCTTGCCATTTTGTTTTTTGAGACCCTATCTTGATTTTCCAACTTTAGCAATAGAAGTTTTGGAGACCCTCACTGACTTTCCAAGTTTAGCAATAGAAGGTCTATTTTCTTATGTAGGAGCAATGATTGTCGCCCATTTTGTTTTTTGAGACCCTATCTTGATTTTCCAATTTTAGCAATAGAAGGCCTATTTTCTTATGTAGGAGTGATGATTCTTGCCCCATTTTGTTTTTTGAGACCCTTGTCTTGATTTCAGGAAATTTGTTTCTTCCTATTTAACTTCTGCCCCAAGATGTAGGGTTCAGGAAGGGACAATTTTCTTAATTCTCTTAATTTCTTAATTAACTTTCTTAATTGTCTATTGCAAAGTATAGGCCAGGTTAAAATATTCTGGTAAGACTTAATTAAAGACTTGAAGAAGACAAGAAAATATTTTAAAAATTCAATTAGAGGAAACAGCTTGAACCACATAGTTTATCCAACTGTTCCTCCGTGTTCTTAGCAGGAAATATTCCTACCAGTCCCTGGGTTCAAGTGGAGTCTTTCATCCCTTTGTCAAAGAATAGCCCTGAATTGCACTGGACTCATTTTCATCCAAGCCCACAGGATTAAGACTCAAGGAAAACAGGCAGAGTGGTTTTCAGTTCTGTTATTCAAAACCCTCCTTCCAATTTACAATTTACTCTCAAAACAACTGTCTCTTCCAAGGTAATGAATATTACAGGATTTCAGGGATAGGGAAGTTTAAGGAAGTATCCAACCCAACTCTCAGAAAACAAGGAAATACAACCAGTGACAAGAGTGAGTGGTTTTCTATTATTTTGGTGGGGTTTTTCTGTTTGTTTATTTGTTTGTTTGTTGGCTACATGGTACTTCTAATAAGACTAACATGATTAGCTTGTCTCTAACATAACATGAACATTAAAGTTTGTCCTCACATAACTGGAAGAATAAAGGTAATTGACATACTTATTGTGTCTGATTGGCTTCTGAGAACCTCGCACATTTTGTTGGTAAGCATCTTTCTTTTTTTTACCATTTTTGTCTGGGGCTGGGTTTGAACCTGCCACCTCCGGTATATAGGCCAGCACCCTAATCCTTTGAGCCACAGACGCCACCCTCTGTTGGTAAGCATCTTAAAGCCTGATGTCACCCTATTTTACTTATCATTGCAAAAAGACATGGATTCTGTTCTTATTTTAGAAGGAAAATAATGTGAATCTTTCATGAAAAGTATTCTAAAGAGGAGCTATTCAGCAACTCAGATCAGCTTTTAAATAATTAATTAATAGCAATATTATGCTAATAAGTAACTATAATGTCTGCTTAATAAAATAAACTAACCTACTATGGAAACAGTCCAGGGTGGTCCCATATATCAGTAAAAGGGTATTTTGAAAAAATGTCAATGTTCTATTCATTTAAACTTTCATTTTAGGACAGTCAGTAATGTTTTGTAGCCAACTTTATGTTAGAAAATTCTCTTTCATAGATGTGTTCTCACAAATAAAATGATAATACTGACTTATGCTTTATTATTATACTTTACAGTTTGCAAAAATATCTTCTTTAGATTTTATTTCATGGGTACTCATATGGGACCATTACTACAAGAATAAAAAGTATTAATTTTGTTTCAGTTTTTTTAAGACAACAAATGATAGGAAAACAAGTAAAGGTGAGCTTTTCTCTAATTATTTGTCCAAATGCTAATTTAAAATGAATTTGTGCATTTCTAATGAGAAGTTTTTCAATGTTAGAAAGATTTCTTATTTGAGAAATAAATGAATATCTTAAAAGCAAAATGCTTCTTAGCAGAGAGAGGGCATTGAGCTGAGATGGTGCCTGGAAAATGGAATCTGTAAGAGAAGTCGAATGTGCCCTGAGGCATAAGGATGCTAATTTTGTTTTATTAGATTTTACTATAGCTATTAATATATTTTGCTAGAGATTTATGTGATCAATTTATCCTATGGCCTGAACTAATTTCCCCAGTAGATTTTATTAGCATATATGACATTTTCTAAATTTAGCTTTATTTCTCATATTTTTCATAAATGGGGAATATCTTATGTTTCCTGACATGTTAGACATTTGGAGGTTTTGAATATCTAAAGATAAATAATATCCAAATAGTATCATTGTCTTTAGTTTCTTCTTTTCTCCCACAAATAAACCAAGAAGTTATTTAGTTACACAACTGCCTGTCTCTAGTTTCATTGGATTCTTCATTGAAATGACAAATGGATTACATTTCGGCTGTGTGGCACTCATTGGCCTACTGCACTTTAGTTAATATTTGCCTGTGACAAGTAGTTATTTTTCATTAACACATTCAATCATGGGTAATAAAATATTTTAAGAATGGTGAATGTGAAGTTAATTAATAACCTGCAAGTATGGCAAGTGGATGGAATTGCTCTCCAACTCCAACAGAGAAAACAACTCCCATCTGAAGTTAAAGCATCTGGATGACCAGCAAAAGTGTACATTGGCAACCTGTACTGTAGTTTTCTGTTTTTAGGTAGATTATTTCAGAATATGTTAATTAGTATGGTAATCAGAATCATTAAGTGTTCCTTAGGAAGAGAACTCTTAACAGTGAGTGGATAGGAATCCATGTTGAAATAGTTGATGTTATTTAACATGGCTGGTAAATTGGTTGTACCTATATGTTTTTTAGATAGTTAGGATAATTAGCCACCACTAATTTATCTTGACTGCATCAGTGCTTTATTTGTTTTACATACAAGAATATTATTCAAATAAATTCTTATTTATTGCTATATAATTATGTTTATTTTATGAGATCTAGACTTTCCCTTCCTTTTTTCTCTTTGCTTGTCTCCTTTCCCTGCCCCTTGCCCTTTCAGACCTAGTATCCTATCTTAAGAAATCAGACTTCATCTGGTGCATAACTAGAAGTTATTAAGAAATTCAAATCGGGTGTGACTTAGAGGTTTTTTAACGTAAGTCTAGAATCAAGGTAACTATGTGATTTGGAAAAGGGAAAGACGAGACCCAGGGAAGCCAGCTAGTACATTGGTGAAATAGTACCATCAAGAGGCGATTAGTTCTGGATAGGTGCAGTGGCTCACGCCTATGATCCCAGCACTCTGTGAGGCTGAGGAGGGTGGATTGCTTGAGCTCAGCAGTTTAAGACCAGTCTGAGCCAGAGTGAGACCCTGTCTCTAACAAAAATAGAAAAATGAGCCAGGCATTGTGCTGGGTGTCTGTAGTCCCAGCTACTCGGGAGGCTAAGGCAAGATGATCCCTTGAGCCCAAGAGTTTGAAGTTGCTGTGAGCTATGAGGCCACAGCCTTCTACCGAGGGCGACATAATGAGACTCTGAACTCAGAGAAAAAAAAGAGAGAGAGAGATGATTAGCTCTGAATTATGAAAATGGTACGTATGCAAAACACGCACTATTTCTCTCCATTATTCTAGGACACTGGAAAGTGTGACATACGAGAATCTCTTTTCCTAAAGTCACTTTTCCTCACTGGTATCATCCTTTGCTGCTTTCACAAGTATCTTGCAGCTTGGAGGAGGAGGGGCTGGGTGGGTTGGGGACACCTGCCTCTTTGCTTCCTTCCTTACCCTGCTGTCTACCTTGCAATGGCTTATTTTCTGGTAGCTGGCTTCACATCAATCCACACCCTAGCACCAGGCCAGTTTTCTGAAAAAGAGAGACAAAAAGAACTTCATTTTTCTCTTTACACTCAGCATTGTAGACCTTGGTGCCATCTGCTTAGAGGTCCTATTTTTTCACCATTGTTTATTATGCCAAACCTTGACTGCTAGACCCATTTAAGACTCTAGGAACAAAATGGATGTCTTTTTGTTTCCATGACTGAATTTCTCTGGCTTCATCAAGGCCATATTTCTCTTCCAGTTCCTGATACCCTGAGAATGGGAACTCCACTCCTGAGCCAGAATCCTGGTGCCACTCTCCTGGCCGTGTCCATACTCTTGCCTGTCACAGCAACTCCTGTGTGATGATGGTGCCATCACATCTCCTGGTCACCGCCTGCTGGTCACATGTGTTTATTTCTTCGCTTACCAGGTATGTCCAGTTATCAAGAACCTATGGTGTATGTTACTTGACCAGCTTCAAGGAGAATGAACTTACACACTTAGAAAAATTGACTGAAAATTGCCCACGCTGCCTTCCCATTCTGACTTATGAGGGAACCATAGAGAACATTATTGAGTAACACATAAATACAAGCTTTTTAATTTTTATTTTCAATACATGGATTTTTTAAAAATTTAAAATGTAGACTAAAAAGTAAAAAGCCTTTTTCCATCCACAGACACATATATACACATTCCCATCCTTTCCAGAAACATAGCTATTAAGAATCTGATGTTTCTTAATTATTTTCTCTTTGGCTTCAGAAAATATATATATATTTATACTTAGAAAAGCATATATGTAAAGTATTTATTTATATTCAGCATATACTATGTAGATGTACGTGGTCTTATATTGCTGTGCAGCAGTTATGTTCAAGGCATCTTTTCGGATTTAAACTAGTCTCTGCTTTGGTTTCCTTCTCTTACTCAGATTTATGAATACTTTTAAGATAATCAAACAAGGTAGTGCCACCTAAGTATAAAAAGCTAATATCAGTTCTAAATTATGTTAACACTACTCTGATAGAGAATACACATCCACCCAACCCTGAATTGCTACCTTTTAAATTATGAATATTTGATACTAGCTAATCACACAGCTTCCAGTGATTTTTAAACTTAAAGGAACTATCCATGTAGAATGGCTTAAAATAGGAAAGTATTTTTAGTTTTAGTATCTAAGTCTTGGGGACTTGGTTTTTTTTTTGGTGTCTTTGGAAAAAATTCAGCTTGATAATAATAATTATTTTGCTATGGTCTGGAATTCAAAGTTCCATATAAAGAAATATGGCATAAAAAATAGAAAATGTGTGGAACACTGTCATGTGCAATGATACAGCTTTTGTGCTAACTAGGTATAAGCTAAGGCTTTCTTGCTTTAGGACTGAATTACTCATTTTGCGTATAGCCCAATCAACCTTGAAAATTAAGTCAATCCTAAGTATTTTCTTTTTACTGGGTCACTTAGCTATACAAAATACTCACATTTTATTATGGATTTCTTAATTTTGATGTATAAACCTTAAATACTTTGGCCTTTTTTAAAAAAATATTTTTGATTTATTGCTTAACTCAAATTATAACATTATACCAGAGAAAATTAAAGAAAAAATGGCAAATTGAAGCGTGAATTGGATGGATCACATGGTGGGTGTTTTTGTGTAATACCAAAGCTGTGTGTTCACAAGTATTTCCTTTTATCTCCATTTTTTCCTTTTTATTCTGTTCATTTATTTATTTGTTCTTCATTAGTTTTGAAGAATCTTTTTCCTTGGCAACTCTAACTTACATCACCTGTCTAGTTACATATGGGAACTGAGGAGGAGAACAAAGAATTAGCACGAGAAAAGGGAAAACGATTGTGCACAACAGAAGTTTCTAATTTTTAATGACACAATACAATTTCAGTTCCATGTTAAATTTTCAGATTAGAATTTTATGTGAAACTTTTGTGTCTTTTAAGACAATAATTATTCTGGGGAGAGCAGAGAGAGAAGGAGGGAGGGTTGGGGACAGGAAGAGCAGAGAGAGAGAAGGAGCGAGGGGGGTGGGGTCTTGGTGTGTATCACACCTTTTGGGGGCAAGACACGATTGTAAGAGGGACTTTACCTAACAAATGCAATCAGTGTAACCTGGTTTCTTGTACCCACAATGAATCCCTAACAATAAAACAACAACAACAAAAACCATAAATATCTAGGATCCTATAGTATTAATGCCCCCCACTCCCCCACACACAAACTTATGCCCACCTAGAAACTAAGACTATGGCCTTCTTTGGAATAAGGCTCCTTTGCAGATATGATCAAGGTAAGGGTCTAAATCTAAATCCAATAAGCATGGTCTTACAAGAGACAGAAAAGAAAACAGAGACATACAGGGAGGAAGTCCCTGTGAAGATGGAGATAGAGATTGGAGCGACATATCTATAAAACAAGGCACCCCAGAAGTTGGGAAAAGGCATGGGGTTAGTTGATCTTCCTTTGGAATCTCCTAGAGAGACCAACCCTCCCAAAACCGTGATCTCAGACTTCCAGCCTCCAGACCTGTGAGAGAATAAATGTATGTGGTTTTAAGCCATCAGATGTCTGGTATTAGAGCATCCCTAGGTCTAGCAGCTCTGATGAAATTGCACAGTAGTAAATAGGGGTAGGATGCCTGCCGAGTGCTGGCAGCCATTGTTCAGGTCTGTGTGGCCACGGTTCTGCAGCCTCTCCTGGCCCGAATTGAGATGGGATGTGTGAAGTACACACTGGATTCTCAAGACTTCGTGCAAATAGAAAAATGAAATATCTCACTAATTTTTATGTGGATTACATGTTGAAATAATGTTTGCAACATATGAAATTAAAGGATAACAGTTTAGGCATATTCACTTATATGAATTAAAATCAATTTCACTGATTTCTTTCCACCTTTTTTTCGTGTAGTTACTAGAAGAATTAAAATTCGACATGCAACTCAAATTGTATTTGTATTGGACATTGCTGTTCTAAGCACTGAGAACCCAGTGGTGAACAAAATCAAGTCCCTTCCTTTGGGGGCATCACACCCCACCACTTTTCTGGGGCAAGACAGTGGAGGGTGATTGAAGAAGACCTCCCAAAGGGGTGTGGTACACCCCCCAGAGCTTCTACTACGGGACATTTTCTGAGCACCTGTTGCCTTGAGCTCCCAAATCCTCAGCATTAGGACGTCCCAGGGAATGGTCCTCAAATGTCAGAAAGAAAGGGCTCCTTCCCCTCTACGAGCCCTGGAACCAAACCCAGCAATAGGCCAGTGACCCATCCAGACTTCCTTCTTGTGTCCTGTGGGTGACTTGGGTGCCTAGTGTGACTTCATAAATTCTGCTGGGCCCACTTTTATCCTGGGTGATAAAAATTGAGGACAAAGTGATTTGCCTGCTTTGAATTGTTTACATGAAATTTTTTTTAGCAAGGAAAAAAAGGACAAATGGTTGATGTATAAGCATTGTTCTGCCAATCCCACTGCATGATTTATCTGAAAGAATTGTTACTTCAGAGATGAGGTTAACCAGTATAAATCACGGGAATGTTCTAAGGTGATCAAATGTTCTGTGTTCTACAAAGAGATGGTTTTACTTCCTACTTTCCATTCTAGCTGCCTTTTATTCATTTTCTTGGCTAATTTTCCTGGCCGGAACTTCCAGTACTTACTAAATACTTACACTAGCCACTGTGATAGTATTTTACACGCATTATTTCATTAAACTTTCCAAACCCCCTATGAAGAAAATGACTCTATTGATCTCTTGGATGAGTTAACTTGGACCTCTTACAGAGGTTTCCACACTCACAAGTCCAGAACTTGGATCTGAACTTGCACTGTCTGACACCATAGCTTATGTTTTGAAGGCAATCCTTTGCCCTTTCAAATGGGAGTGAAGGGCCCCAAATGCCATTCTGGACTTGAACTAGAGACCCAAATAGTTTTGTTACAGTTCCTCTGTATATATGTAACTTTTGTTTGCTAACCTGAGTAGTGCTTGGGTTGCCTTGAAGTTTAACAATACTATACCTCAATATACCCGATATACCCAATATCCTCCACTCCCCAGGTGGGATTTCTATTCACAAGCTCAAAGAAAGAAGAAAAAAGAGAAGAAGGTGAACCCCAGAGAGAAAGTGCCAAGGGAGGGGCTGGCTCCCCTAAACTATCTCAGGCAGCAAGAGAGAGGGACTGTTCTCTTCACTCTGAGTAATGGTAGGAGACCATTTTCAGGGTCTTTTCCCCTAAGAATATAATAAATGTCCAGGTAGCTAAATTCAAATAATCAGAATATTTCTATAGCAAGGAAGGAAAGTAATACACATGGAATATCCACTTTCAACATCCAAGCTTAACTGTTAACTCACTTAATCCTTGTAGTAGCTCTGTGGCAGAATGATTTGAAAGAAGAGGCAGCTGAGTCTTAGGGAAGTTTATAACTTCCTGAAGTCACACAGTTTGCAGGAGGCAAAGCTCAAGTGTGCACAAGCCTGTCTGACACTGCTATCCTCACTGCATACTGTGAGATTCTGGATGGTTTCCCTGACTCCCCAGAGAAAAAGAAAATGACAGTCCACGCAGTGCCATTTAGGGCACTTGGCTTCCCCCTGATGCATGGGTTTCCATCCAATCTCTATGCTAAGCTTTTCCATCTGATACCTGCATTTGGATAATTTTAAGAAAACCAATTTCCAACTCTCCAATTTCTATGAGTTCTCTCTTCTAAAAAATTGGCCTAAGAACTTTTGTTTTTGTCCGTTTCTAACTTCCTGCCAAAATTCTCCTCCTCCTATTTTAGAAAAAACAAAACCAATAAATTATTATACAGCATTGTTCCAGGTGTAAAAATCTCCAAGGCCCCAAACAAAGGAACAATTCAAGGTGCCATTAAACTCTCTTCTATCAATGTGTATGTTTGACAACAATTTTAGTTTTGTGCTTATAATAGTTTTAAAAATTTGTAAGATCTTTATATTATGATAGCCATTTGTTTAGTAATAATTTATCACATTGTCTCAATATAGAAAAATTTAAACCTATGAAATTAAAAATGTACACATATATACACATATGTCTATTTATCAAGGAAGCACATAATAGTCATCAAACAAGCACAAAAATGGAACACATTAAGATGAACTTTGAGGATAACTAGAATGGAAGTACAAGGTCAAAGACAAAAGAGAATGATAGAAAATTTCCTTCTATTAAAGAAGATTTTGTACTTGCATTTTTAAATTGGACGATGGTGGGTATTAAATCATTCAGTTGGACACCTTGGAAAAGAGTAACAGGTATATGACAAGTTGTAATTTTACATTACAGAAGTTACATCCTTTGCATTTACATAAACTTACGATGAAAAAACTCAGGTGTTTACTGCAAAATTTGGGCGAGGGCATAAAGTTTTTCAAAACTATATTAGAGAGTATGTAAGCAAAAATGGTTAGAAATCATTGCTTTAGCCTATTCTCATTCTCTGAAAGCTGATCATCTATTTAAAAAAAAGTGTAAACTCTACCTTAGCCATCCCCAAATATCTGACTCTGTTCACGTTAACTATGTGGTTGACTAACAGCGAATTCTTTGCTCTGTTAGTCAACCACATTCTTTTAGCTGTTCTTCAAAGAGTGAGTGAGGAGAGAGAAGAAAGAAATGACCACCTCCTCTTTTAGGAGACCACACCGAAAATTCCCCACCCACTGGCAAAAAGAGCACCCAGGCAAAGAGCTACTGACGGCTGCGTTGTTCTCTTCCCAGGTGGCTTTGGATCCTAATCCTTTCAAGGCTAGACTGCAATCATCTTGTTGGTACCTTCTTACCATTGTCAATGGCCAGGTTCACTACAGAAAGTAGCTTGCAAATAATAAAGCCCCACAGGTGTAAGGCAATGGACTCCCCTGTACTATTAGCAAAGGTCTTTGAAGGACCCAATACCTTATGAATACAGAGCCTTCCCTTTATTATTCTACTCCATTAGGCGTGTTTTCTTTTGTCCTGTCTAAGCACAGGGCTTTAACTTCTGGAATATTGAATTTCATTTGCTTCTCTTCTCTCCTTCCTTCCCCAGGCTACTGAAAATTGGTTGCGATCCTCAACTGCTCACCCCTCCCCTTGTTCTTCTCCTGGTCATGGTGAATTTGGATCTGCAAATCCTTGAATCAGCTTCAATTATTCTTTAATATACGATAATATTGGTCTTGGCACCAACACTTGTCAGAAATGCGCCCCTTCGCTCTTCCAGAGTGAACTAGCTGCTCTTAATTATAGACCTCTCTTCTGTTGCTTTTTCAGCCCAAGTTCAATTTGGTGTGAGAATCTCTACCTCACCCTTTCTGGTTCATGGTCTGGGCATTATTCAGAATGACCATATGCCTTTTCATTTCTTCCCTTCACATTCTGATGATATACTTGTTTGGGTAAACCTATGGAGTCCTGCTCTTCATCACTCTGTAACGAATCTCCTGTGTGGCTGGTCACCTGGGATTTTTGGAGAGGGTCCACACTTCTCCCTGGGCTTAGTTAAGAGTTGGTCCCATAATTTGCGTCTTTTCTTTTGGTGGGAGAAGGGCCTTGAACACTAAGAGTGATGCAATCTGGATTCAGGGCAGCCTATTGATAGGATCTCAGATTGGATTTGAACCCTGGGTACTCCATACACCAACTGCATGAACTTCAGGCCAATAATTACCTCTTTGAACCTCAATTTTCCTGTTCAGAAAATAGGAATAATAACTCCTTCCACATAGGTTTGTCATGAGGATTAATCAAGATAATCCTTGCCCAATATCTAATTTAGTGCCTGACATCTAGTGAGAGCCCACTGACTGGGGGCCGCCATTCTGGCACACGCGGTTGGAAGTGTGTTCAATAGAATACTCAAGACTTAAAGGCGTTCCTGTTCCATTTAGTGAAAAATGTTAAGGTGGCTCTTTCCTCAACCAGATACTTTGCACTAACACTTTACAGATATTATTTTTTTTAATATTTAAAATTCTTGATGGGAAATCTTTTATATTCCTTTCTCTTCCATGTATAATGAGTTTTTGTGAAACTCAAAGAAATGAAAGTAGCATTTGCTTTCTTCTGACTATGCTAAACATAATCATTTGTTTTATTCCTGAAATCCGAGTCTCTGTTTCAAAGGCTAGGGTTTGCCTCTTCCTCCCGGGATTTCTTTTCATCAGCACATTCCCCGAGTCCCCAGCTTTTAGAAATCACAGGATGCACTGGACATCACGTGCATACTCAATTTTCAGAAAGCATCTGAAAAAGCTCAGCCTCGGAGATTGATGGTTCTCAGCTTTCAGCTTTAGTTTCTCTCAGGCAGAGGACCATTTGGATCTGGGCCTAAGAACATAGTCACACAATGTCAGAGTATTAGTATTAAGTAGGCGATGCCCCTCTTCCTGCCTCTCCGCCTCATTTAGAAAAACACGAGAAAATAAATCTAATCTGCTCACAGTTCCCTTGCGCTGCGCCACAGCAGGAATGTTATATGATTTCAAATTACTTATTAGAAATATTCCTGTGGGTATCATGTTGAGGATCACTTTTCCAAGGTTATTACTGTGCCTGTATCGTTAGGAAAATGAGGTGTAATTCTACCTGCGATCTCATTTCGAAGATTTTCTACCTTTGGACAAAAACCAACTTCCAAGGCAGCGAGGAGGACATTTATCTTCTGTTTCACTCTCACTTTGCATTACATTTTGGAGGATGAACTGAGCGTGAGAGGAAAAAAATCACTATCTGGAAATGTTTGCTTCTAATCATTCAATAGAGTCTTTGCTCTGCTTTCAAAGAAGAAGAGGTTGATATTCAGAGGGAACGTGGGATCTGAAAGGCCCAGCGCTAACAATGAACTTGTTAGTTATTTATTTGTTTGTTTATTGATTTTTTTTGAGATAGAGTCTCACTCCATCGCCCCTTGTAGAATGCTGTGGCATCATATCTCACGGCAACCTCAGGCTCTTGAGTCAGCCTCCTGAGTAGCTGGGACTACAGGTTCCCACTACAGCTGGCTGGTTTTTCTATTTTTACTAGAGACAGAATCTCTCTTGCTCAGGAGTTAGGGATGGACTCTAACTCCTGAGATCAAGTGATCCTCCTGTCTCAGCTTCCCAGAGTGCTAGGATCACAGCCACTATGCCTGGCAGAATGAAATTATTAATGTGGCACTTGCACTTACGAACAGAAAACAAGACAAACACTTGTGTAACTCACACAGAGCAATGGAACAGAGGCATTGGTGGCCACAGGACGCAGGGATCCATCCTGTGGGACTGAATTCCCAAGTGACCTTGAACGAGTCACTTCCCTTCTCTATGTGAAAATATCCTTCCTTGTTTCTATCTACGTGTACCTGCTGCGTGAGAGTATGTATCAATTATCTGCATTTTGGTTTACCTCAGGGCGAATCTTTGACAACATTTACCATTTAATTATTTTCCAAGTTGACAGCTCTCTCTTTCTGCAAGAAACACTAACATTTTAATTCTTTGTTTTCCTGACACATAGCTCTCTCCCAATTTTCACTGGCTCTTTCTGAAGCATTCACCATTGCTGGGGGGGGCAATTGCAACATAAATTTTACTACCATTTTTGCTCCAGAGATGTTTAAAAGAGCAATAGTTTTTCTGAAAACCATTGAGAGCCAGCAAGGACCCCCAAGTTTTATTGAGGTATAAACAAGGGAGAGAGCAGAGAACAAAAATCTGTTCCTAGCTCCTGCTAAGTCACTCTTCAAAGCCAGGGTCCTTGCTTTGCTGGAAGTGAATGTCCACAAAATTTTAAGGTATCCAACTTGATTAAAAGCACAATCCCATTTCCAAACCAAATACCAGTGACGTTTGAATGGCCTTCTCCTCTCCCAGTGCAGAAAATTGAGGACTTCATTTGCATTCACACATTTTTTTTGTTCTTTGAGTTCAAAAGATATAATTGCTCTCTGGCTATGCAAACATGGCTGATTCTGATTTATCCAAAAATAATAAATCAATCCTTGCGAAGCTTTTGGGAACCTTGAAGAGAGCAATAACATTTGTTCGAGTCTCATGACTAAGTCTTCTTAACTAAAACAAAGTGAGAATATTATGCAATTATTTAGAGGCAATTCAGGACCTCTGGGATGACCGATCATAGAATTCAGGCAAAAGTGGATTGAGGAGCCTGACTTTGTAGATAATTGTGCAACCCTCAGCTGGGTAAGCTGGTCCTAAGAGGGTCCCTACCTTCCACTTGGCCCTTTTTCCTCCTCCTGCTTCACCTTGTGCCTCTGGACTAGTAATAAAATGAATAAATCAAGCAGACTCTAGTTTGACGTTTGTAAGATACACTACGAAAAATGAATGAACAGAAAAACTCAGACACCAAAGGAAAGGTATCGTCCCCAAGCTCATTTCTCATTTAGAAAACAAAACAAAACAAAAAACCTAGACTAGTTCAGCAAACATGAGCTTCCAAACTAATGCTCAGGACCAGATGTTATTAAGTATAAATATTTATAAGACCCATAAATATCCTGGCTAAGCTCAGTTTTGCCTTAATGTGGCAAATGTTTCAAATTCGGCTCTTTCGCTGTTTGAAGCCTTTAGGAGGCAGGCTGCCGGAGAAGGCGCATTACTGTGGGGAGAGGAAGGGAGCTCCTCTTTTATGTTTTATGACCAGTTTTTCACGGAGGGGTATTGCTTTTCTCAGAAATCACTTCTCAAGGCCTGTCTTTTCTGAGAAGCCAGAAGAAAGTATAGTGGCTACAGCCGTGAATTCAGGAGGCAGGGGAGAAACGCACACATGAAATGTGCATGCTTGCTGTCAGAGGCCGGGGGAGGCCAGGTTTCCTTTGTTCTTCCCCCATTTCAGTTATCAGGAAACATGGAGTAAGATCCTAAAAGCCTCAGTGTAGTCATCCATTAAATGGGTGCATGATTATTCTAAGTGGAGCACAGTTAGCTCTTCCTTTTATTCATTTTATTTTATTTTTTTAGCTCTTGTGTTTAGAACTTCAGTTTGGTTTCCTCGCCCATGCCTTTGTAGAAAGAAATGGCCACAATATTTAAACAACTGTTTTGGTAACATCTTGCTGTGCAAATGAAACAAAGGCAGATACATAAGCTGGAATTTTGTGATGAAACAGTTCAAACGATGTGAGAGTTTGGGCTCTTAGATTGGGTTTGATCTTCCAGATTCTTGAAGAATGAAGTCATTATCATCATCATAGTTATTGAAGACACTACCTTGCTCAGCTGGTCTCAAACTCCTGGGCTCAAGTGGTCCTCTTGCCTTGGCCTCCGGAGCCACTAGACAATAACCCATGGTGCCCAGCTCTCATTATTATCTCCTTCCATGGCTTTTCCACCTGTGAAGATTCAATGCCTTGTTTTCTAAAATCCCATTGGTTTGAATGTATCACATCAAGTGAACACATAACCTCCTGCATATGTTTTTAGATTTATCACTTCACGGAATGATTCATATGTGTAAGGGGATGAAAAGAAGTTTGATTTACCCTTAGGATAAGTCCTAATCTCTGAAATAATTCCCACTTCTTTTTTTTTTTTTTTTTTTGAGAGCGAGAGAGAGACTCACCCTCACAGCAACCTCAAACTCCTGGACTCAAGTGATGCTCCTACCTCAGCCTTCTGAGGAGCTGGGACAACAGGTGCCTGTCACAACCCACAGACACCTTTTCTATTTCTAGTAGAGACGGGGTCTGGTCTTGCTCAGGCTAATCTCAAATTCCTGAGCTCAAGGGATCCTCCCCCCTGGGCCTCCCAGAGTGGTAGGACCACAGGCGTGTGTGGGGGGGGGTAGGCCTACTTCCCACTCCCTGGGGAGCGCCCTGGTCATCATTCAGTGGCAGCTGGCAGCAGCCTGGGCCGGGACGCCCTCCCCGCTCTGTGGAGGGTCTTCCCGCTACCGAAAGCCTTTCCCCAGCACCTGGCTTTGCGGTTCGTCACCAAGTTCTCCAGACCTGTGCATGCCAGCCCCACACCCGAACCTCACAATTCCTGTCGACCCTGAGAACTCGGATCTCCGCAATGGAGGCCTTCATCTGCTGGACACGTCTGGCAACTTCTCGGAGGAGCTTACCTGGTTCCCTGATTAATGTAGATGTAAAGATTTTATCAGGGCTCCTGGCGGCTGGACTTCAAGATGTGATCACAAAATCAATCCACATAGACTAACTGAGCGTAGACTCAGTAAGAAGATATCCCACAATGTCAGGCACTTAATTGAGGCTCTCCAGCTCCTCTGCCCCTGATTGATTCTTTTTTTTCCCTAACACGTGAGGCCACTCTTCTGCGTGGACCGGCCTCTCCCCAGCTGCTTTCAGAGCCTTGCGGTTTGGGAGTCCGACCACCAGGGGGCAGCCACACATCGCCTCACTCCCCAGGGACCGGCCCGAAGACCCACAGCATCTCGGTCCAGCAGCCCAGGAACGCGAAGCCGCAGCTCACTCGGCCCGCAGCGTGTGCCACGCTCCATTTTGTCTGCAGAGCTGCACGATTCTTTTAGCTTCAGGCCTCCCTTGAGGATAATCAGAGACTCCTTCCCTCTGCTCTTCTCACTTTTGGCCCTTTGCTCTGGCCTGAGCCCTCGGGAACACCTGATAGGTTGGCTTGCTTGACCCTGATGTTCAAAGACTGCAGAAATAAAGGCTTTAAAAAAAAAAGTAAACATCTTGTACAAAAAGTAGTCCAGATCAGAGACTGCCAACCCATTGACACTTGATACTACAGAATTTATTCTGCATAGCTGTTGCCTGGAGAGCCAGTCTCATCCGCTGTGATTTCTGCACTACCTTTATTTCCTCATTTGGTCAGCCCCTACCTGTGCCAGGCCCTGTGCCATACTTACCACAATCTTGTAATTTACAGAGCAGTGAGGAGAGAGTCAAGTAAGCAGACCACTATTTCATAGGATGTTTGGGCAAGGGCTGGGGGTGATGGGGCCACATACCAGGTGGGGGGTGTCCGGAAGGATTCCAAAATAGGGCACTGTCTGACTTGACCCTGGAAGATGTCCTCCGGCCAGTCCCCTGTGCCGTCTTAGTAGACCTGGGCCAGAATCATCAACTACAACTGTGTGCCTCTGTGCCTGAGTGTTGGGGAGCTCCTGGAGACACCAGAGAAGCTCAGACGTCATGGGCCCAGAGCAACCAAAGAGGCTTCATTCATTCACATGCTTAATCCAACATTCACTGAGCACATTCTACCCTGTGCCACGCAACAAAATGAATCAGAAGTAAGCCAGTCTTGGACCGCGTTCTCCACACATAGAGAGGCTGTTCATCTCACTGAGCCCGCCCTGGACACCAGAGTCTTGACTCCAATGGTCAGGAGAATCCACCATGCCCAGGCTGCTATAGACAAAGCATCTTCTGAGACCTTCTTTGTTTAACTGAGGTCTGTATTGAGTTGTCAAGAGGGTTTGTTTGCAATGCTTTGGAACAAGAAGTAGGCATATATCATTTACTAGAATGACAATGGGAGTTTTTGCAAGTTCTTCTTCCTCACAAACAGTCCCAGTGGGTGTGATCAAAAAGATTCTTCTGTCATCAGGGGAAATACTTTGTCCTCCCCGGGGCTTGGGAGAATTGTCTCTGCTGGGGCTAACATCTTTGACGTGGGTCCCTGCTATTGCTGCCAGCATGAGTCTCATCCACAAACTCCATGGTGTAGGAAATAAGAATTTAAAATTTTTTTACTATGATTTATTTCTACTTCAGGGGCCTGTTCCATCCAATTGTCAGAAACACATTTTCCATTCTGGGTTTCCTCTCCGTTTTTCCCAGGGTGGTACTGAAGCTCCATGAACTTGGTTGGTGTTGAGGCAGAAAGATGGGAGGGGAAGCGGTCCTTGACTCATCTGCCCACGAAGGCCCCCTCTGAGGTCAGAGCTGAGCCTGTTCACACAGCCCCTCAGGGGAAGAGTGCCCGCTGTCCTGCACCAGATGCAGAAGCCAGCTCTGCTGCTGCTTCCATGCGGCTTAGCCCTAGCTGCAAACTCTCTCTAGGTCCAGACATCCCGAGACTCTGTCTAGGAAAATTATCAGGCCCGCTCTCAATTCTTGTTTTTTTTTTTTTTTAGAGATGGGGTCTCGATTTTGCTCAGGCTGGTCTCGAACTCATGAGCTGGTGAGCAGTCCACCTGCCTCGGCCTCCCAGAGTGCTAGGATTACAGGCGTGAGCCACCATGCCCGGCCCCTGCTCTCAATTCTTAGGGGCATTTCTCCCCTCCCCAGATGTCAGAGAAAGAAATCTTTGTCCATTCTTGAGGCTTTTCCCTCAGAGAGACTCTGGCCGCCCCTTCCTATTTGCTTTGGAGGCACCTATCAACACCCTAAATGGGTCCCGGCTTTGGGAAACCGGCGTGGGAGGGAGCTCCCCCTCTGTCTTCTACATTTTTGCAGCTGTGCAGTCCTTCCCCAAGGCAATCCAGAGGTGGGGAGTGAAGGGAGGCAGGATTGCCAGCAGAGAGATTTTAAATCAGTTAATATCTCCCTTAAAATCTCAAAAAAAGATATTCTACCACATCAAGATGTTCATAGTTTTATCCCTGAGCAAATTCCAAGTTCACTGCAGGAGTGACTTACACAGGCTCCTCGTGGTCCTTATACCTGCTGCACAAAAGTTTCCTTCTAGATTTCCATCTGCTGGCCCAGCTCTGGGTCTTTCTCTGTAAGGACAAATCATGGCCCAGCTGTGAGGCAGCCAAGGGGTGGGTATGATATAGTTTGATGGGAAAGCCTTTATCCACAGAAATCTGAGCTAAAACAGATTCCCCCAAGAGCCTAAATGTCATTGCACTTCTCTGGGTAAGTCGACCACTGAACATCCTGCAGGCTAAGGTCACTCGGGGAACCTCAGTGTGCTACTACTATTTCACACCCTCATCCCATGCAGGGAATTCCCTAGGCACTGGGAGACCAAAGATAAGAGGCACACGCTCTGCCCTCAAGGAGGAGAAAAGGACACACCACATGTGTTTCAATGTAAGAAGAGGAGTTATATTTTGAACATGTGCTATTTGAGTTGATTGCAGAAATTTCTGGAGGTAGAGACGGGAGCTATTAAGACATAGGCAATAATGCAACACTGATATGAAACAAGAATGCCTCTCTGAAGAGCAGCTGACATCTCGAACACTCCTGATAGCATAGGTGATATCCTAATAGCATCACATGCATTCTCGTGCATTCTCTTTTTAATAAGGTTGCTGTTATTAATATCTTCCCAATGCACAAGTGAAAAACATTTTTCAATAGATTGAGGAACTTATCAAGATCTTGGAGCTGGAGGTCAAGGTCAGGCTGAATGGCTCCAAGTCAGTGGATTGCCCAGAAGGTATTTTTCTCCTTGTGTGTCTCTGCCATTTGGTGTGAGCTACTGAGGGAACCAGCACCACCATTTGACCTTAGGGTGCCCTCACAGTGCTGAGTGACCTCAACGCATGGCTCTGAGTTGGTGTCATTAATTGACTGTCTTCCTGACTCTTCATGGATGTGGCTGTAAAATTTCATCTTAGAACTTCAATTTGATTCCACAAACTTTCACCGACTAAGGAAGGTGTAGGAGAAAGAGTAGGAGGTGAAGATAAGTAAGACATGAGCCCTAGCCTTGGGAAATTTCTAATCTGTGTTTGGGAGGAAGGAGAGAGGAACAGAGAAACAACTAAGACCAGCTCCATCCATGCCACAGGCAGGTTTGGAGAACCTCTGGGCTCCAGGCAAGGCTGGAAAGATCCTGGACCAAGGACAGCCTCAGCATCCCTGGGGTGGGGCTGACTTTCCCACAAGTCACAACAGGCAGAGACCTGGGACCCATGATGCTATCTGGGTCCCTGAATATAATAGAGTAATAATAACAATAACAACAACAACAAACTCAGCCTAGATTATATGTGTCTTATGTAAACACAGTCATAAAATGTAACATGTATTTGTTTGTTTGTTTTTTAATGGAGCAAAGAGCCCATGAAAGCAACAGTGCTTAGGGCCCGTGATTGTCATCATATAGTTCTGCCGTAATGGCTAAATATTAGCCATCTGATGCACATGGGACTTTATAAGGTACAGAAAACTGTCCTCAGCTCTGAAGTACATAATGGGACAATGATCTCAGAAGCATGAAATACTCCTCTTAACAGACCAGGGAAAGAGAAACCCAAATCCCAGGGTCACCTTCATGCAACACAAACAGCATTGCTTTGAATCCCAAGCCCTGGAATTAGTAAGAGTCAGTGTCCCCAGGAAAGGGGCCTCTGTACCTTTGTTGCCCTAACGGAGAGCAGAGCCCACAGGGAAACCAGGGAGCCTCCAAGTGCACCACTGGGGATTCTGCAAGGAGACCCAGTCATCACACTAGCTTAGACGGCACTGCCTTTGTCAGGGGCTCGGCCACTCCCTGTCGCAGTGGCTGCTGGCTGGGGAGGCAGGTGGGGCGTCCCAGAAGAGGTGCCCAAGCTGGAGCTCGGAGCACTGGGTGGCCCCGGAGAGACACAGTTGGTCAGGGTGGGAAGATGTGGGGAGGACAGTTTCTGGAACCTAGAGATTTAGGGGTACTGGACCCAGATAGCAGTTGCTCCCTATGCTCCTCACAAAATGCTTGTGGGTTTGAAGCTTCTTTCAAAGCCACTGCACAGACAGACCGTTGAGACTGGAGTAAGGGCAGTTTAGGCAACGCGCATGAAGGCCGAGATTAGACAGTGACTCACGCTTGCACATGCTGACCGCCTCCGCCTAGTACCTGAAGTGCAAAGTGACATTTCTCGCCCTTTTCCCAAATAAATCTTCCCTGCACAGCATTCTCGACGGACCTCAAGGCCTGTCAAGGACTTGGCCCCGAGCTCATTGAAACTACAGTGCATTGCCAAGTTTTGCAGATGTTTGCACGGACTGCTTTATGTTTTGCAATATTCCAGTCCCAAATGACGTCCACCCATTCACCAAGCTAATGCTTAATAAGAATGATCTACAAAGGGTGACAGCTCCAAAGGATGAGGAGAGGGGAACCTGCCTCAAAGGAGAGTGGATGAACAAAATAAATAAATAAATACAGCGCTGCTCCCAACAGGCCAAGGTGCAGAAAAGGGGACTCGTGTACAGCTATTCCTAGGAAAACACCGAGGAAGTTGGCAGTGTTTATTTATGGGCACAGGCGTATTTATTTTTCTCAGGGGTGCTATGAGACCTCGACAGGGCTCGGGAATGCTCCTGCTGAGGTCAAGTTGAGAGAAATGTATAGTCACAGCAAGGTGAGCTCTTAAAGAAACATGTATCAAGTCGATAGCTGGAGAAGGTCAGTTCCCAGAGCAAGAAAAGTTTAACTACGGAGAAATACAGTGATCCCAAAGGAATAGAAATTGAGAAAAAATTCCTGCTTTTCAGCCTGCTTTTACCTAGATAATGTCACTGGATGTTAGAGGAAAAATCCTAAGTGTCAGTAAGCCTGCAAGACGGGAAGATTGGGTGTAAATTCACCCTTCCTCTCCTCCCTGGACACTTTCTGGGTGAAGGGCACACTTATAACTTTGACACAAAATGTAAAACAAGTGAATTACATAACCAAAACATGGGTACCCCTATAATATTCTGAAATTTAAAAAAATAAAAAATTGTTGCAGGAAACAAAAAGGACAGGAAGATGAGGGGTTTTCAGCAATTTAGTGGCCGATCTGGGATTAATAAGTCTCTATCCTTTCCCTTTATGTCTGTGGCTCAAAAAATGCTGCATGTCGTTATAACTACAGTGTATTATGTGTCTTATTCTAATCCTTGCTCTGATCCTAGATATATTATTATCTTTATTTAAAGATGCCGAAATTAAGGCTCAGGGAGAAAGTAAGTGACAGACCCAAGGTCACAATTCCGTTTTGCGCTATGCGCCAGGCTTCTAAGACATCAAGCACAGTGATCGTCATTCAGAAGAAGAAATTACTTACTGGTCTCAGCCAAAACAAAACAACCTGTGTATTTTAAAGACTTTTTTTTTTTTAAAAAAGGCTAAAACTGTCATTTGGGGTGGCAAGGTTTTCTTGCGCCAACAGGCTGAACTCCGCATAGAAATGGGAGAAACGCATCATGGCTCGGAAGGCTGCAGATGACACAGGCTCGCTGCACCAGTTACAGGCCTGGGTGCTGACTCAGTTGCTGAGCTGCAGAGCTTCGGGCAGGTGCAGGGGCCGAGAGCCACACAGATGGAACCTTTAAGGGGATCTAGAGGAAACGCAGGCAGGAATTTCAGCAGATGGGAGCTGTAATGCAAAGTTGGACCTCCGTGTTACACAGCACAGAATCTAATTACTTAAAAATAATTCTTGAAATCTGTGCTGGCCCCAGCCAAACACCAGCTGGGAGTCATAGGGAAAGATACGAGGAGTGATTATAACAAGAAAGGATTCTTTATTTCTGACTCTGCACTTACCCACTTTGTAGAAACCCCAGCCTGCCTCAGTTTCCCCCTACCTGCTCATGAGGCCCAGGGCTTTGGTGGTCTTTCTGCCTCCCCGTGTGCACCAAGGTGCTGCCTGCCTGGCTGCGCCAGACTCCTCTCCTCAGCAAGGCCTGACACCCCCGTCCAGCTGGAGGCCGCCCTAGCTGACCTTCCGCTGCCCTGTCCCCATCCTCCTTCAGAGATCGGCCTCAGGGGCAGTCTTGTCTTTTACACCCGCCTTCTCTCTCCCAGGGGTCACAGAGGACTGCAGGCAGAGCTCCCTGTGTCTGAGGGAGATTTTAATGAAACTGCTTTTCTGTTTATTTGTGTGGCAGCCTCCGTTGCCCGAGGCCATGGCACCAGTTCCCAAGAGGGGAGGCTAAGGTTTGGGGGCGGGGCCTCAGCGGGGACACTGTGCTTTCTTTCCAGTCGCCAAGCCCCCGACGACGACACTTACCTACTGTCCTTGCAACCAATGCTATATCCTCTGCCCTGTTTTTCTCAGACACATCTGAATCCTGGGGTAAATACAGTTTCAGATGTACCCTGGAACACTCACTAAAAGTAAACAGATTCATGATTCTACCAGAGGGAAAACCAAGGTCATTTGGTCACATGGAGTCTGATTAGCACAAAGCCTCTGAAACACGCCCCTGGATTAGATGCTTTTGCAGCCATTCGGGCCCCTTGACAGCAGAAGCTGTTTCAGCTGCGGGGGGGGGGGGGGGGGGGGGCCCCCCCCCGCATGCGAGGGTTTCCCACCCGCACACCAACAGTAATAAAAATTAAAAAAAGAATTCACAGAGGT
>CAUYON010028826.1:0-14830 GCA_963573935.1 Arctocebus calabarensis | reverse complement strand
CCTGTCTTCTTCAGAGAAGTTTCTCTTCAAGTCCCTTGCCCACCCTGAGATGGGATCACTTGTTCTTTTCTTGCTAATACATTTCAGTTCTCTGTGTATTCTGATTATTAAACCTTTGTCAGAGGCATAACCTGAAAATATCTTCTCCCATTCTGAGGGCTGCCTGCTTGCTTTACTTACTGTATTCTTGGCTGTGCAGAAGCTCTTAGAAGGGCACAGATGAAACTTACTGAATGCAGAATACAAAGGTCTTTACACAATAACCAAGAAAATGCCATGAAGGCTATTTTAACCAGTTTGATGAAAATATTTCAGATTGTGGGCAGCGCCTGTGGCTCATCAAGTAGGGCGGTGGCCCCATATACTGAAGGTGGCAGGTTCAAACCCAGCCTCAGCTGAACCGCAAAACAGAAAAATAGCCAGGCGTTGTGGCGGGCACCTGTAGTCCCAGCTACTTGGGGGGCTGAGGCAAGAGAATCGCCTAAGCCCAGGAGTTGGAGGTTGCTGTGGGCTGTGTGACGCCACGGCACTCTACTGAGGGAAATAAAGTGAGACTCTGTCTCTACAAAAAAAAAAGAAAAGGAAAATATTTCAGTTTGTATATGAAACCAACACACTGTACCCCATGACTGCATTAATGTACACAGATATGATTTAATAAAAAAATAAAAAATAAAAGCTGACCTTCCACTTTATCCTCAGATCCCATTACTAGATATCTATCCAGAAGAACAAAAATAATTTCACAACAAAGACATTTGCACAGGAATGTTTATTGCAGCTCAATTCATAATTGCCAAGTCATGAAAGCAACCCAAATAAATGCCCATTAACCCATAAATGGATCAACAAATTGTGATATATGTATACCATGGAATACTATTCAGCCATAAAAAGATGGAGACTTTACATTTTTTGTGTTTACCTGGATGGAGTTGAAACAATTCTTCCAGTAAAGTATCTTAAGAAAGGAAAAATAAATATTCAGTGTATTCCATACTAGTATGAAACCAATATATAAACAATTATATGTTCACATGAACAATAAAAGACAGATATAGTCTAGTACAGGGGGAGGAGGAAGAGAGGAATGGGGAGTGGAGAGAAGGAGAATTGGTAGAAGGAGGGAGGGCATTTGGTGGAATCTCACCTAATGTGCATAATGTGAGGGTGTATAGCATGCCCCCTGGGTGAAGGGTTCTTTTTCAACTGGTACTTTACTTTAGAAGGGAGAACAATGTAATCTAAATATTTGTACCTTCATATTAATTTGAAATAAAAAAAATAAGATTGAGAAATAAAAATATAATAGCTTCTTTAACATTAGGTCTCTTACACTTCATTTCCCCCACAGCCAGCTGGATCTACTACTATCACCAAAACTTTTCACAGTCAATGTCATCTCTGTACCTTCATACCTAAGGCTTCCTTACTTTAAATATTCTTTGTTTTGTTTATTTGGTTTGTTTGTTTGTTGTGCAGTTTTGGCTGGGGCCAGGCTTGAACTCACGACCCCCAGTATATGGGGCCATTGCCCTACTCCTTGAGTCACAGGCGCCACCCTGTTTGGTTGGGTTTTTGTGGGACTGTTTCACCTCTTCACCCTGGGTAGAGTGCCATGGTGTCATCATAGTTCACAGCAACCCCAGTCTCTTCAGCTCAAGTGATCCTCTTGCCTCAGCTTCTCAAGGAGCTGAAACTACAGGTGCCAGCCACAATACGTGGCTAGTTTTTTTGTTTTATTTTGTTTTGTTTTTCTCTTTTTAGCAGAGACAGGGTCTCGCTATTGTTCAGACTGGAGTCCCAAGCATAAGCAATCTACCTGCCTCAGCCTCCCAGAGTGTGAGGATTATAATCATAAACCATAACATCAGCCCACTGTAAATATTCTTAAAGTAGGCCAGAAGTTCAAGGCCAGCCTGGGCAACATAGTGAGACCCTGTCTCTGCAGAAAATCACATTGGGCAAGTTACTTGGCTGCTTTAGACATGTTTTGTCATGTGTTCACTTTCTCAACCCTTGCTTCTCAAAGTGTAGTCCACAGACCAGTCTCATGAGCATCACCTAGGCCAGGCGTGGTGGCTCTTCCCTGTAATCCTAGCACTCTAGAAGACTGAGGTGGGTGGATTGTCTGAGTTTACAGGTTCAAGACCAGCCTAGCCAGAGAAAGACCTCATCGCTAAAAATAGCCAGCATCATGGTGGGCACCTGTAGTCCCAGCTACTTGGGGGGCTGAGGCAAGAGAATTGCTTGAACCCAAGAGTTTGAGGTTGTTGTGAGCTATGATGTCACAGCACTCTACCAAGGGCAACAAAGTGAGACTCTGTGTACAAAAAAAAAAAAAAAAGAAAGTACTTCCTCAACCAATCCCTAACCTTTCCAATTTCTTTATAGCTCAGGTCAGTTGTCATATACTTTATCAAGACTTGTGACTTGTCTTTGCCTGTACTTTACTTTCCACAACTCTGAATTACTCCATCACTTATCAATAGTTTGTACCACAAAATCATTGTCTTATTCATATGTAGGAATTATTCTCTGAGAATGATGTAGAAAAAGAGGCTTGTTTTCCCAACTAGATCTCAATTTCCTTGAGGAGAGGACTCAGTGCATTTGATCTCCCATAACATTTGCTGCAGCAGTGCTGTCATTCAGCCAAAAACAAAAAAAAACAAAAAAAAACTTAACGGGCATCTATTTGTGCTCTTAGCACTGTATGGTGCATTATGGAAGTAAAGATTATTGTCTATGCATAGACTGTAAATAAGTGTTTATTGTAAATGAGTAAAAGCAGACTGTAAATAAGTGTTTATTGTAAATGCAGTGATGAGTTGCGTTTAGCCACACTGTGGATCCTTCTTGGATTTGGGTATCTTTCCCCTGGGCTCTAGAATTTCTACAGAAGAGCCTCTTTTCCAAGCACACTCTTTTCAATACAGCCCTTGAGTTCGTAGGATCAAGCCATCTTCCCACCTCAGCCTCCTGAATACTTGGGACTACAGGTATGTACCACCATGCCTGATAGATTTTTTGCAGAGACAGGGTCTCACTATGTTGCCCAGGCTGGCCTTGAACTCCTGGCCTCAAGCTGTCCTCCCGCCTCACTCAGCCTCTCACAATGCTGGGATTAGAGGCATGAGCCACTATGCCCATACATCAAAATAGCTTCTAATTTAAACAGAAATTTGCAACTCCTACCATTAAATTAGCAGCATTTAAGCCCAATAATTATTAGTACTTAAATGCATGGGTGACACTTGAGCCAAATAATAAGTAAACTCTGATCTTTTATTTTATTTTGTTGTTACAGTTTGGCTGGAGCCATGTTGTAACCCGCCCCCCTCAGTTTATGGGGCTGGCACCCTACACATTGAGCCACAGGCACTGCCCAGTCAACTCTGATCTTTAGAGCAATGTGAATAGAATTGGCACTGGACTAAGAGTGAGGAATCTGGGCTTTATCATTAGTTTGTGGTGTGAAATCGGGCAAGTTACTTGGTTGCTTTAGACTTGCTTTGTCATGTGTTCACCCTCTCAACCTTTGCTTCTCAATGTGACCAGACCAGACTCATGGGCATCACCTAGGGACTTACTAGAAATGCAGAGTCTTAGGCACCCCCCAGCCTACTGAATTAGATTCTACATTTTAAACGAATCTCATAACTGCTCTGTATGCACATCATTTTTAAAGTTTGAGAAGCACAGCCCTGGGATACAAAATTTTGGGGGTTTTTTGAAACAGAATTTCACTCTGTTGCCCAGGCTAGAATGCCATGACACCATCTTAGCTCACAGCACCTCAAACTCCTGAGTTCAAGTGATCCTCCTGTCTCAGCCTCTCTAGTAGCTGGGACTACAGGCACCCACCACAATGCCTGGCTATTTTTTTGTTTGTTTGTTTTTTGTTTTGCAGTTCCGCCGAGGCTGGGTTTGAACCCACCACCTTCGGCATATGGGGCTGGTGCGATGAGCCACAGGCGCCTTCCAGGATGTATTTTCTTTGTTACAAAAGAGTCACAACCCACAGGTTGAGACTCTAGCACATAGTAGGTATTCAATAATTTGCCTAAAGAATAAATGACAATGTAAAAGGAAAGGAGTAAGATTGATTGTTACTCTGGTCCTTTCCAAGTCTAATATTCTATAATTACATACCAAGCCTAAATTCGTTGATTTCAACATAGACAGAATAGGACTTAAGAGTCCATGTTGTGGCTGGGCATAGTGGCTCACACGTATAATCCTAGTACTCTGGGAGGCCAAGGTGGGTGGATTGCTTGAGCTCATGAGTCAGCCTGAGCAAGAGTGAGACTCCCATCTCTACTAAAAATAGAAAAAGTGGCCAGGCATGGTGGCAGGCACTTGTAGTCCTAGCTACCTGGGAGGCTGAGACAAGAGGGTTGCTTGAGCCCAGGAGTTGAGGTTGCTGTAAGCAATGACACTGTGGCACTCTATCTAGCCCGGGGTAACAGAGTGAGCCTCTCAAAAAAAAAAGAGTACATGTTGCCTGATGGCTAATGTCTCTAGCCTAGTTTTTCATTTCCTCAGTAATAAAGTATATAACAACTATTAGCATAGTATTTTAAGTTAAATTAATATGAAAAAGCCTGGAGACTAAAGGCGGTGTATGTGTGTGTGTGTGTGTGTGTGTTCTGTTCGTAATCAATATAGTCTCTGAGATCCTGGATCTTGCAATTAAAAATGTTCAATAAGTTTTCAGAAGAAGGAAAGAAAAGTTTTCCTGGTCAGCTGTTTTTATAGCTCCTGTCTACCACCTGGCTTTCAATAATAACAAGGGAAAGAAAATGTATACCATTATTTACAGATACTGTCAAAACTTGTGCACTGAATTTCTTGCACCACTTCCACTACTTGTCTCTTGCTTTCCAAGAGTTTAAATAATCTCATACTCACTCTTAGGCTTCTGACTGTCCCAACTCACTTGGCTTTCACTTTTCCCTAAATATAAATTATATAAGCTTATATCTTCTCTAACAAGACTCAGTTATTTCAGTAACATTCTAAGAAAGCACAAAAATGCAGAAATATTCACATTGTAATAGTATCTGCTAATATGCCTCTGGTATTGCAGTTTGGAAATACAAGTATTGTCATCCAATTACCAATAAGGCTGAACAGGAGATATCTGTATCTGGGAACATTAGTTGTCAGATTTGCATGCATCCAAAACACAGAAAGATTTTCATTTATTTCTGCAAAATCCTAATAAATTATCTACTTTAATTCCTATTTGTATTTATTGGATAAATTGATTCCCTATATAAATAAATGTAAAAGTGCTTCTTGCATAATTTTCAGGACTAATTATGGCGCCTTTCTGAAAATTTCCCTAAAATTCTCAACCTTTGACTTTCTGAATGTTCTAATTTCTTATCATTTCTGAAATGAGTGAACTGCCTACCTGTGTAGATCTGTGGAAACATCTAGTGTCATGAGCATCAATAGCACTAGAAAAATAGATATGCCCCCCTCCTAAATTTTTTTTTTCCTGAGACAGAGCCTCAAGCTGTCACCCTGAATAGAGTGCTATTGCATCACAGCTCACAGCAACCTCCAATTCCTGGGCTCAAGCGAGTCTCTTGCCTCTGCCTCCAAGAAGCTGGGGCCACAGGCGCCCGCCACAACGCCCGGCCATTTTTGGGTTGCAGCTGTCATTGTTGTTTGGCAGGCCCGGGCTGGATTCGAACCCGCCAGCTCAGGTGTACGTGGCTGGCGCCTTAGCCTGTTGAGCCACAGGCGCCAAGCCACCCCTCTTAAATTTTTAAGCCTTTTATATGTCCTACCCCCAAACACAGGGGCTACTTCAGAGCATGAGGCTGAATGTCAGAATGTGGCAAGAAAATATTTCTGTAGGATGAGGCTTTATGTTTCTGTCTCTGACAAAAAAGTAGAATTATGAGATTACCTTGTTCCCTACAAGTCTCCTAAATGGTCTCAACATAATACAAGCCCCTCAGTGTTTTATCTCTAATGCTGTTATAAATATTCTCATAAGTGACCTTTCTCAAAGAATGGTGAAGAATTGATCTCTGGTATCAGCAAGCTAATAAATCTATCATGGATAGAAACAGTGATATTTGTTTATTACTACCAATATTTAAATATCAATAGAATCTATGCAAGAATGTGTAACAGCTTATAGTTAAACACCTTCCTGGGGAAAATAGATGACCTAGAGTGCCACAAATGAATTTGAAATCTGGTTAATAAGCAAATCATCTAATTCCACACATATCATTATTCTCACATTTGAATTCAGTTAATATCTTACTTCTGGCTGCAACAATAGAATACCATAGACTGAGTGATTTAAGCAGCAAACATTTATTTCTCTCAGTTCTGAAGGATGGAAAGTACAAGATCAGGTACCAGCCTGGTCAGTTCTGGTGAGTGCCCACTCCCTGGTTTACAGCCATTTTCTCACTATTTCTGTACAAAGCAGCGGGGAAAGGGAGAGAGAGAAAGAGAGAGAGAGAGAGAGAGAGAGATCGATCCTGTATCTCCTTTTCTTTTTATAAGAGCACTAATTTCTTTTTACTTTGGTTGTTGTCTCCTTAGCTGTACAGAAGCTTTTCAGTTTAATTAAATCCCATTTCTTTATTTTTGTTATTGTTGCAATTGCCATGGAAGTCTTCTTCATAAAATCTCTCCTCAGACTAAGGACAAAGGCTTGATAACTAGGATCTATAGACAGCTCAAATTAATCAACAAAAAAAGAGCTAACAATTCCATATATCAGTGGGCAAAAGACATGACTCTTCCTTCTCTAAGGAAGACAGACAAATGCATAGCAAACACATGAAAAAATGGTCATCATCCCTAATCATCAAAACTACCCTGAGATACCACCTAACCCCAATAAGATTAGCCCACATCACAAACTTCTAAAGTTGCAAATGCTGGCACTGATGTAGAGAGAAAGGAACACTTTTACACTGTTGGTGGGACTGCAAACTAATACATGTGCTTTGTAAAGAATTACGGAGAATCCTCAAAGTCCTCAAATTAGATCGCTCATTTGACCCCACAATCCCACTACTGGGCATCTATCCAAAAGAAAAAAAATTAAAATTATTATTAAAAATTATTTTACCATAAGGAAATTTGCACTAGAGCGTTTATCTCAGCTAAATTTACAATCGCCAAGATGTGGAAACAACCTAAATTTCCATCAACTCAGGAATGGATTAATAAATTGTGGTGCATGCACCTCATGGAATACTTTTCAGCCATACAAAAGATGGTGACTTTACATATTTTGTATTATCCTGAATGGAGTTGAAACACATTATCCTTAGTAAAGTATCACAAGAATGGGAAAGCAAATATCCATCTCAATACTAATGTGAAGCCAGTAGATCTAATGCGCACCCACATAGGAGAAAAACTCATTTCAATTCAAATTGTGGGGAGGGGTAAGGAGGGAGGGAAAGGTGGGGGTCAGGGTGCTCTCACTGAATGGGTGCTGCCAATGGATTGGCACACCTTTTATGTGTGAGAGACATAACCACAAGAGAGACTGTACCTAACAAAATCAAATATTTTGACCTGGTTGTACCCTCACATTGACCTGAAATAAGTTTACTTTTCAAAAAAAAAAAAAAGAGCACTAATTACATTCACAAAGACTCCATCTTCATGACCTAATCACCTCCCAAGAGCCCCACCTCCAAATACCATCACCAGCACCATTTATTAAATAGGGATTCTTAGTTGGGCATGGTGGCTCATGCCTGTAATCTTAGCATTCTGGAAGGCTGAGGCAGGTGGAACACCTGAGCTCAGGAGTTCTGAGACCAGCCTGAGCAAGAGTGAGACCCTATCTTTACTAAAAATAGAAAAGCTAGCCATGCATTATGGCAGGCACCTGTAATCCCAGCTACTCAGGAGTCTGAGACAAGAGGATCACTTGAGCCCAAGAGTTTGAGGTTGCTGTGAGCTATGACACCATGGTACTCAGGCCCAGAGTGACTGAGTGAGACTCTGTCTCAAAAAAGTAAATAAATAAACAAATAATAAATAGTGATTCTTTTCCCCAGCGAATACTTCTGTTTGCTTTATCAAAGATCAGATGGTAATATGAGGCTAGTTTCATCTCTAAGTTATCTGTTTGGTTCCATAGATCTGTGTTTCTTTTTATGGCAATTCCATGCTGTTTTGATCACTATAGGCTTAAAGTCTGGTAATGTGATCCCTCTCGATTTGATCTTATTTTGTAGAATTGCATTGGCTATTCAGAGTTTTTCCCAGGTTCCATATGAAACGTAAGACTGTTTTTTCAAAATCTTCAAAGTATGATGTTGGTATTTTAATGGGGATCGCATTAAATCTATAGATTACTTTGGGTAGCATAGACATTTTAACAATGTTTGACTCTTCCCATTCATGAGGATGGTGTGTTCTTCCATCTGTTAACATCCTCTGTTATTTCTTTTTTCCATATTTTATAGTTCTCTATGTAGAGATCGTTTACATCCATTGATAAGTATATACCAAAGTATTTCATTTTATCTGATGCTACTGTGAAGAGTATTATAACTTTTATTTGATAATCAGTTTGACTATTGTTGGCATATGTGAAGTCTACTGATTTATGAACATTAATTTTGATTTTATATCCTGAGACATTACTGTATTTCTTGATCACTTCCAGGAGTCTTGTGATTGAGTCCTTGGGATTTTCTAAGAGGATGTCATCAACAAGGAGTGAAAGTTTGACCTCCTCTGTCCCCATATGGATACAATTGATATCCTTCTTTTCCCTGATTGCATTGTCTAGACCTTCCAGTATTTTGTTGAATAATAGTGATGGTAGTGGATCTAGTTCTAAGCAGGAATGCTTTCAGTTTTTCTCCATTCAATAAAATATTGTCTGTGGGTTTGTCATAGATGGTTTCTTTCAGTTTAAGGAATGTCCCAACTATGCCTATTAAGTGTTCTTATCAAAAAAGGATGCTGAATTTTGTCAAATGCTTTTTCTTTGTCTATTGAGAGGAACATATGGTCTTTATTTTTACTTTTGTTTATGTGGTGAATTGTGTTTATGGATTTTAATATGTTAAACCAGGTTTGCATCCTTGACCCACCTGGTTATGTTTAATTATCTTTTATTTATGTGTAGCTGAATTTTATTTCCTAAGATTTTATTGAGTATTTTTATATCAATAGTCATTAATGATACAGTTTCATACTAAGAACTTCTACTTGGTCTAAACAATGGGATAGCATATAATACTGTAATAGCTGTGGACTTCAACACCCCACTTACAGAACTGAACAGATCTTCCAGCAGAAACTAAACAAAGAAACAATGGACTTAAACATGATTCTAGAACAAATGGGCTTAACAGACACATACAGAACATTTCACCCCAAATACTATTGAATATACATTATTCTCATCAGCTCATGGATCATTCTCTATGACTGATCATATCCTAGGACACAAATCAAACATCGACAAATTTAAAAGACTAACCAAAGATCTTAAAAATCACCTAGTTTGTTTTAAAGCAGTGGTTCTCAACCTTCCTAATTCCACGACCCTTTAATACAGTTCCTCATGTTGTGGTGACCCCCAACCATAAAATTATTTTCATTGCTACCTCATAACTATAATTTTGGTACTGTTATGAATCGTAATGTAAATATCTGATATGCAGGATGGTCTTTAGGGACCCCTGAGAAAGGGTAGTTTGACCCCCAAAGGAGTCATGACCCACAGGTTGAGAACTACTATAAGTGTAATTAACCCTGTTTAAGTACTGCCCTGGACAGAGATATGAAATTGGATTGGTTTTATAGAGCTGCTGTTAAAAAAAAAAAAAAAAAAAACAAGAACCAGAAATTGAGTGGCTCAAAACCACAGAATCTTATTCTCTCACATTTCTAGAAGCTAGAAGCCTGAAATCTAGGTATTGGCAGGGCTGTGCTCCCTTCAAAGCCTTTAGGGGTGGATCCTTCCTTCCTTCTTCCAACTTCTGGTAGCCCCAAGCTTTTCTTGATAGTGGCAACATAACTCCAATCTCTGCCTCTATCTTCTTCCCATGGCCACCTTCTCTCTGTGTCTGCCTGTTTTGAAGTTGGCCTCTTCTTGTAAGGACACCAGTCACATTGAATTAGGGTTCACTCTTACCCAATATGACCTCATCTTTACCTGATTACATCCACAAAGACCCTATTTCTAAGTAAGGTCACATTTACAGGTATTGGGGACTAGAACTTCCATATATCTTTTGTGAAGGTACAATTCAACCTGTAACACTGGGCAAAGTTATGTCTAACCCTTTGGGCTCTTTCTTTCCTTAACTGTCCTATTCAAATGTAGAATAAGAAACCCAATTGCATTCTATATTATTTATTTTGCTATTTTTTTATTTTTATTCTTTTTACAGTTTTTGGCTGGGGCCGGGTTTGAACCAGCTACCTCCAGTATATGGGGCTGGCACCCTACTCACTGAGCCACCGGCACCACTCTATTTTGCTATATTATTTGTAAAACATTGACTAAATGTGACACACAGTAAATTCCAGTGCACAAATTCAATTTTTATGTCACTTTTTAAGTATCTTCTAGATCCCACACTGGATAAATACGTATCTCAGAACTAGAATCAAGTACACAGTCATTAAAGACCAAAACCACAGATGTCACAGGCTCCATGTGGTCAATGCCTTTAAGCAGACAGTCTGCTACAATCTGTACCAACTGACACTTCCAGGTGGTGTACAAGAGAAACCCCAGGGAGGCTGCAATTGCTTCAATCTAGCTGCAGGGTAACATACATCACAGAAATCAACTTAAAAAAAAAAATCTCCCTCTGCCAGGTGATCTAGGTACTTTCTAATTGCTTTCCTTCTTCCCCTTGAATTTGTCCTGGGGAAAAGTGAGTGTATAACTTCTGTTATTTGATGAGGCTCTAGTATTTACGTAGATGGTAATGTTGGATGAAATCACTGCTTCTATATGGAATTACTACCAGTCACAGTGGCAGGATTGTGTAGAAGCATCCTAAGGAAAGTACAATACTAAGATAAGCTCTATTATAGGCCAGTGATATACTCCTGTAAAAAATGATTAGTCAGTTTGACACCTCCAGAATAATCCTTTCCTAGAAGCATTTTTGGAATATTTTGCTGTTAGATCTGATTGACTTAAATGCAAAACAAAATGATCAGATGGCTATGACATTTGCTATCCCATAGGCAGCAATGGTGTACTGGGTCCCTTGTACCTAAGTCTTTATGGGCCTTTTAAATCTCAAATCTCAGTTCAGTGCTGCTCCACACTCTGAGATCAGTTATGCTCCTACGCAGGAGGAAGTTAAGAAACCCTAGGCCCGTTAGTGGTTGAATCAAGCTAAACAACTGCAACAAAATAAAATAGCCAGGCATTGTGGCTGGTGCCTGTTCTCCCAGCTACTTGGGAGGCTGAGGCAAGAGAATTGCCTAAGCCCAGGAGTTGGAGGTTGCTGTGAGCTGTATGACACCACAGTACTCTACCGAGGGTGATAAAGTGAGACTCTGTCTCTTAAAAAAAAAAAAAGATATATTCTAAAAATAATTGCCAAACACTAGTTATAGATGAATGTTTTGGAGAGTTGATTAATAGTCAGGAAACCTGATTATAATCTCCTTAGCCAGTTTACTAGTCATGAGTCCTTGCACAACTCACTTACCCTCTTTGAATCTGGGTTTATTTATATATAAGGAGGTAATAAGCCCTATCTTGACCATTATAAAAAATGTTATAATGATAAAACATGGTTGGGGTATAAAAGTATTTTTAAGATTGCAAAGCTCTATACAAGTGTAAGGACTTCATTTTAATAAAAGGGAGAAATTACTGACCATTTACGAAGAGGTCCTTTTTTTGCTCCTATGTTCATCAAATGTTGAAGAATAACTATGAGGTAATTGAATTCTACACACAAGAAAAACTGCAAGGGGGTACAGACCTAAGAAGTCCCTAGTCTTGATATACTTTAGTAGTTAAAAGGACTTGCTTTGGCGCAGAAAAGCCTGATCTAAGATACACCACTTTGACAAATGCAACTCTTTAAGCTTTAGTTTCTCCATCTATAAAATGGAGAAAATAATAAAATTTCCTTATAAGTTATTTACTATGTTAATTGAGATAATAATAAATGTAAAGGAGTTAACACATCAGCACACTATACGGCCCATGGTAAGCACCCAGTAAATGTTCTTATTATTATCATTGATAATATTATTCTTATTACCAAGAAGCTACACATTATTCACGAGACTGCGAGTGGTCTCACTTTCCCAAGGCACAATTGCACTTTATCTTAACACTCTCAATCCTCAGACCTTCACAGATAAGCTTTATAGAATAACTAAAGAAAGTGATCATGGAAAGGAAGCTGGTTCAAAAGTAAAAAGACAACAACACAAAACACATGTGGTTATAATTTCCCTAGAAGAGATGGCAACATCTGAGTTTATAGTGTCAGGCTAAATTGAACGATCCGATTCAGCTTTGGATTCTATATTAGTGGGGCCAGGTGGTCAGGCATAAACGGCAATGAATCTGATCAGATGGTCACAGGTCAGCATTTGAGCTTTGAGGTTCAAACTGAGTTTAATTAAGGAAACAGCAGAATTTAGAGCTGGAAATAAGGAAAGGGAGAACAGATGGGGCAGTTCACACAGAAGCATAGCAGGGGTAGGACACAAAAAGGTGTCTGACAGGCTACTGGACATCAGCATCCTTGTGAGTATGACTGATTAAGGATTAACCAGTTGTGTTATTGGTGAATGAGGCAGTGTTCTCCAGGTACTGGTGACTACAAAAGAGGTTCTTGATCTTCAGGTAGACCAAGGAGTTATAAAAGCCCGCTTAATTATTTTTACATATGTAGATGAGTTTGAAAAATTAACCTGTAGGTATCTAACTAGTGTGTTGATCAGGCATAGCACTAGGAACTGGCTTGAGGTCTAGACTATCTGCATTTTTTGTTATTGTTGTTGCAGTTTGGCTCGGGCCGGGTTCAAACCCACCACCCTCGGTATATGGGGCTCACACCCTACCCACTGAACCACAGGCACTGCCCCTGACTATCTTCATTTTTTTTAATTTTTACTTTGCTTTTGATTTTATTGGAATTGTATTTATTTATTTATTTTTTTGAGACAGAGTCTTACTGTGTCACCCTCAGTAGAGTGCCGTGGCTTCACAGCTCACAGGAACCTCCAACCCTTGGGCTTAAGCAGGTCTCCTGCCTCAGCCTCCCCAGTAGCTAGGAGTACAGGCGCCGGTCACAGTGTCTGGCTATTTTATTTTGTTGCAGTTGTTTAGCTGGCCTGGGCCGGGTTCGAAACCGCCACCCTCGGTGTATGTGATCGGCACCATAACCACTGTGCTACAGGTGCCAAGCCTGCACATGATTATCTTATTTAATCTTCCCTACGTCCCTCTGGGATAGATATTATTATTATCTTTATTTTCCAGATGGTAATCTGAGGCACCTTGAGCAACAAGAATGTGATGGATTCAAAACCAAGCATTTGCTCTCCAATTTCCTAATGCACTAATATTATACATCTATTACTGCATCAGTAAATATTTGAATAAGTAAATGTTGACTGTCAGAAAAGGCTGTAATTGTATGCGTGGTCCCTAATTCTCTCAGATTATAAGTATACTAGCTATAAAGAAGCATTTTCTACTACAGTTCTTACTACAAGGTCTGACAATTGAGTTCGTGAACTCATCCTAGGAAAAATGCTACATACCACATTGCTGAATATCAAAGTGCTCCTCTTGGGAAGCTATGCACTGACAGCAGTGCCTAGTTCAGCGATCAAAGCAATTCTGGAACTCTTTCTCTGGAATGGCCATCAGAGCTATTGTCCTGTGAGATGTGACAATTTTTTGTGAAGTCACCTTAGAAAAAGTGCTACATACTTCTTTGCTGAATATTACCATATGGCCAAGGGGAATATTTTGAAGGTGACTGGAGTGATGTTCAGCAATGAGGTGTGTAGCACTTTTTCTAAGGTGAGTTTGTGAACTTAATTGTCTGACCTTGTATATCTTTCCCCACAGTCAGTGATTACTGATAATTGGTACTGATGGTGGAAAGAAGAATTAAATTTGATAACTGATAGTTCACACTCAACATGTTCACAATAGCACTCTTTATTCCCCAAACTTGCTCCACCTTCAGCCTTTCTGACCTCAATAATCCTATTGACTTTATCTTCAAAATATCCCCAGAATCTGACCACTTCTTACTACTCCCACTGTCACTTCCTTGGTCCAAGCCACTGCCAGCTTGGATTAGTGTAAGAATGGCCCCCATGCTTCTGTCTTGGCCTCTTCTCAGCAGCCAGAGCTATCCCATTAATCATCTAATTCAGGGCTCGGCGCCTGTGGCTCAACGGGCTAAGGCGCCAGCCACTTACACCTGAGCTGGCAGGTTTGAATCCAGCCATGGCCCACCAAACAACAATGACGGCTGCAACCAAAAAATGGCCGGGCGTTGTGGCGGGTGCCTGTAGTCCCAGCTACTTGGGAGGCGGAGGCAAAAGACTCGCTTGAGCCCAGGAATTGGAGGTTGCTGTGAGCTATGATGCCACAGCACTCTATCCAGGGTGACAGCTTGAGGCTCTGTCTCAAAAAAAAAGTGATTCTCTCTCTCTTGGGCGGCTCCTGTGGCTCAGCGAGTAGGGCGCCGGCCCCATATACCGAAGGTGGCGGGTTCAAGCCCGGCCTCGGCCGAACTGCAAAACAAACAAAAAAAATAGCCGGGCGCTGTGGCGGGCGCCTGTAGTCCCAGCTACT
>CAUYON010028823.1:0-18604 GCA_963573935.1 Arctocebus calabarensis | reverse complement strand
CTGCCCTGTGTTGCCGTTCTCAAGCTTAACCTCAGTGACGTCAAGCTTAACCTCAATGATGTCCTTGTGACTCCACAGTGGGTGATCTCCATTGTTATGTCAGGAGAAGATGTTACCACAGGCAACACCCATTATGGTGTCAGGAGGAAGTCACTAAGTTTAAGCTTGAAGATGGTAACCCAAGGCAACAATTGTTAGGTCAAGAGGAAGATGGTAACCCAGCACAACACCAATTGTGATGTCAGGAAGAAGTCAATCCAGTTAAGCTCAACAATTGTAATCCAGGGCAATACCCACAGAAACCTTAGGCTGATGTGACTGATTTTAAACATAAAAATGGTAACCCAGGACAACACTCACTGTGGTATCCGGACAACACCACTGAAGTTGTATGCAAAGATGGTAACAAAGTGGCACCCCCACCTTGGTGTCAGGATGATGCCACTGAGTTCAAGCTTAAAGATTGTAACCCAGGACAACAACTACCATGATGTCAGCATGACGTCACAGAGTTTTGCTTAAGGATGGTAACCCAGTGCAACACACATCATAGTGTCAGGTGGACATCACCTAGGTCAAGCTTTACCATGGTAACCCAGTGAAACACACATCATGGCATTAGGAGGACATCACCACATTCAAGCTTAAAGGTGGTAACCCAGGACAACACCCACTTTTACTACAGAGCAAAGCCACATGTGTCAACCTTACAGATGGTAACCAAGGGCAACACCCACAGTGGCATCATGATGATGTCACTGAGGTTAAGATTAAGAAGTAACCCAGGGCAACACCCACTATGGCATCAGGATGACTCCACTGACTTGAAGCATAAAGACGGCAACCCACAGCAACACCCTTTGTTGCATCGGGACAACAACACTGAGGTGAAGCATAAAGATGGTAACTCAGGGCAACACCCACCGTGATGTCAGGAAGACACCACTGAGATCAAGGTTAAAGATGGTAATCCAGGGCAATACCCATTGTTGTGTCAGGAGGATATCACTGATGTCACGCTTAATGATGGCAACCCAGGGCCACACCCACTGGGGCATAAGAAGGACCTCACTGAGGTTAAGCTTACAGATGTTGACCCAGGGAAGCGCTTGCTGTTGCATCAGGAGGACATCACTGAATTTAAGCTTAATTATGGTAACCCAGGCCAGCTCCCACTGCAGCGTTAGAAGAACATCACTTAGGTTAACCTTACAGATGATAACCAAGGGCAACACCCACTGTAGCTTCAAGAGGACCTCACTGAGGTTCACCTTACAGATGGTAACCCATGACAAAACCCACCGTGGCACCTGGAGGACTTCACTGAATTTAAACTTACAGATTGTAACCAAGGACAATGCCCACTATCATGTCAGGAGGACCTCACTGAGGTTAAGCTTAAAGATGGTAACTCAGGGTAATGCCCAGTGTTCTGTCAGGAGGACAACACTGAGGGAAAGCTTACAGATGTTAACCAGGGCAACACCCACTGTGACTTCAGGAGGACATCACTGAGGGTAATCTTACAGATGGTAACCCAGGGCAATGCCCATTGTGGCATCTGGAAGACATCACTGAGGTTAAGCTTAGGGATAGTAACACAGGGCTATTCCCATGGTTATGTCAGGAGGGCATCCCTGAAGTTACACTTAAGGATGATGACTAAGGGAAAAACCCACTGTGGCATCAAGAGGCCATCACTTACGTTAATCTTAACGATGATAACCCAGGTTAACACCCACTGTTGGGTCATGAGGATGTCACTTTGTTTAAGCTTAAGGATGGTAACCAAGGTAACACCCAGTATGGCTTCAGAAGAATGTCACTTAGGTGAAGTTGAATCAGTGAAACCCAGGGAAACACCCATTGTGATATCCAGAGGAAGTCACTAACGTTAAGCTTCAACATGGTAACCCAGGGCAACACAAAATGTGATGTCAGGAAGAAAATGGTAACCCACACAACACGCATTCTGGTATGAGGAGGAAGTCACTAAGTGACTTATTAAGCTGAAGGATGGTAATCCAGGGCAACACCCATTGTGATGTCAGGAGAAACTCACTAAGGTTAGGCTTAACATTGGTAACCCAGGGTAACGCCCATTGTGATGTCAGAAAGAACATGGTAATGCAGGGCATTACCCATTGTGGTGTCAGGAGGAAGTCACTAGGGTATGCCATGTAGTAACTAGGGTAACCAATAGTAGCAACCATTGTGATGTCAGGAAAAAGTCACTGAGGTTAAGCTCAAAGATATCAACACAGGGCAACACCCATTGTGATGTGCCTAGGAAAATGGGAACCAAGGGCAACACCCATTGTGATGTCAGGAAAAAATCACTAATTTAAGCTGAAAGTTGAGAACCCAGAAAAACACCCATTGTGGTGTCAGGAGGAAGTCTCTAAGGTTAAGCTTAAAATGGTAACCCAGGGCAACACCCATTGTCATGTCAGGAAGAAGATGGTAACCCCGGGCAACACAGATTTTGGTGTCAGGAAGAAGTCACTAAGGTTAAGCTTAAAGATATTAATCCAGGTCAACATCCATTGTGATGTCTGGAGGAAGATGTTAACCCAGGGCACACCCATTGTGATATTAGAAATAAATCACTAAGGTTAAGCTTAAAGATGATAAAACAGGGCAACAACCATCCTGGTGTGAGGAGGACACCAACGAGGTCAATCTTACCCAGGCCAATATCCATTGTGATGTCAGGAGGACGTCACCGAGGTCAAGCTTAAGGATGGAAACCCAGGGCAATATTCACTGTGCATCAGGAGGGTGTCACTGAGGTTAAGCTAAAGAATGGTAACCCAGGAAAACACCCACTTTGCCATGAGGAGCACATCAGCACGGTTAAGCTTAGAGATGGTAAACCAGGGAGAAACCAACTGTGGCATCAGAAAAATGTCACTGAGGTTAAGCTTACAGATGGTAACCCAGAGCAACGCCCACTGTGGCCTCAGGAGGACGTCACTGAGGTTAAACTTATAGATTACCCATTGTGATGTTAGAAAGAAATTACTAAGGTTAAGTTTAAAGATGGGAAAACAGGGCAACATCGATCGTGGCATCAGGAGGACATCAACAAGGTCAATCTTAAAGATGGTTACTCAGGGCAATACCCATTGTGACATCAGGAGGATATCAGCGAGATTAAGCTTATGGATGGAAACCCAGGGCAAAACTCATTGTGGCATCAGGAGGGTGTCACTGAGGTTAAGCTAAAGAATGGTAACACAGGGAAACACCCACTTTGCCATCAGGAGAACATCAGCAAGGTTAAATGTGGAGATGGTAATCCAGGGAGAAACCCACTGTGGCATCAGAAGGACATCACTGAGGTTAAGTTTACGGATGCTAACCCAGGGCAATGCCCACTTTGGCCTCAGGAGGATGTCACTGAGGTTAAGCTTTTGGATGCTAACCCAGGGCAATGCCCACTGTGGCATCAGGAGGATGTCAGTAAGGTTAAGCTTATAGATTGTAACCCAGGGCAACACCCACTGTGGCGTCAGGAGGACATCACTGAGGTTTAGTTTGCAAATGGTAACCCAGGACAATGCCTACTGTGGCATCAAGAGAACGTCACTGAGGTTAACCTTACAAAGATAACCCAGAGCAATGCCCACTGTTGCTTCAGGAAGACGTCACTGAGGTCAGACTTAAGAATCGTAACTCATGGCAACGCCCACTGTGGCATCGGAAGGACATCACTGAGGTTAAGTTAAAAGATGGTAACCCAGGGCAACATCCACTGTGGCATCAGGGGAACGTAATTGAGGTTAAGCTTAAAGACGGTAACCCAGGGTATCACCCACTGTGCCATCAGGAGGACATCACTGAGTTTAAGCTTAACAATATAAACCCAGGGCAATGTTCACTGTGACTTCCAGAGGTCATCACTGAGGTTAAGCTTAAAGATGTTAAACCAGGGCAATACCCATTGTAACCTTAGGAGGACATCCCTGAGGTTAAGCTAAATGATGGTAATGCAGGCAACAGCCACTGTGGCATCACGAAGATGTCACTAAGGTTAAGTTTAACAATGGTAACCTAGGATGACACCAACTTTGGCTTCAGGAAGAGGTCACTGATTTAAGTTTAATGATGGTAACCCAGGGAAACACCCACTGTGGCTTCAGGAAGACGTCACTGAGGTTAAGTTTAACGATGGTAACCCAGGCAACAGCCACTGTGGTGACAGGAGGATGCCACTGACTTTAAGCTTATAGATGGTAACAAAGTGCAACACACACTGTGATGTCAGGAAAACATCACCAAGCTTAAGCTTACAGATGTTAACCCATGGCAAAACAAAATGGCATATGGAGTACATCGCTGAGGTTAAACTTACAGATAGTAACCAAGGGCAATGCCATTGTGGCATCAGGAGGAGGTCACTGAGGTTGAGCTTATAAATGGTAACTCAGGGCAATGCCCACTTTAGAATCTGGAGGACATCACTGAGGATAAGTTTACAGATAGTAACCCAGGGCAATACACCCTGTGGCATCAATAAGATGTCACTTATGTTAATCTTAACGATGATAAACCAGGGCAAAGCCCACTGTGCGATCATAATTATGTCACTTATTTTAAGCTTGAGGATGGTAACCCAGGACAACATGCACTGTGGCATCAGGAGGATGTCATTGAGGTTAAGTGTAATGAAGGAAACACAGGCAGCACCAGGTGTGAGGTCAGGAAGAAGATGGTAACCCAGGGCAACACTCACTGTGGCATCAAGAGGAAGTCAATAAGGTTAATCTTAATGATGGTAACCCAGGGCAATGCACACTATGGTGTCATGAGGATGCCACTTAGATTAAGCTTAAGGATTGTAACCCAGGGAAACACCCACTGTGGCTTCAGGAGAATGTCACTTAGGTGAATATGAATGATTTTAAGCCAGAGCAACAGCCTTTGTGATGTCCGGAGGAAGTCACTAATGTTAAGCTTCAACATGGTAACCCAGGGCAACACAAAATGTGATGTCAGGATGAAGATAGTAACCCACTACAACACTCATTCTGGTATCAGGAGAAAGTCACTAAGGTTAAGCTGAACGATGGTAACCCAGGGAAACACCCATTGTGATGTCAGAAAGAACATGATAATGCAGGGCATCACCCATTGTGGTGCCAGGAGGAAGTCACTAAGGGTATGCTTAAGGATAGTAACCAAGGGTAACAACCAAGTAACAAACATTATGAAGTCAGGAAAAAGTCACTGAGGTTAAGCTAAAAGATGTCAACACAGGGCAACACCCATTCTGATCTCCCTAGGAAGAAGGGAACCCAGGGCAACACCCATTGCGATGTCAGGAGGAAGTCAGTAAGGTTAAGCTCAAACATGATTACCCAGGGCAACACCCATTGTCATGTCAGGAAGATGATGGTAACCCAGACAACATACATTATGGTGTTGGGAAGAAATCACTAAGGTTCAGCTTAAAGATGTTAAGCCAGGTCAACATCCATTGTGGTTTCTGGAGGAAGATGTTAACCCAGGGCACCACTCATTGTTATGTTAGAAAATAATCACTAAGGTTAAGCATAAACATGGTAAAAGAGAGCCATATCCATCACGGCATCAGAAGGACATCAATGAGGTCAATATTAAAGATGGTAACCCAGGACAATACCAATTGTGACATCAAGAAGACGTCACCAAGGTTAAGCTTAAGGATGGAAACCCAGGGCAATATTCCCTGTGGCATCAGGAGTGTGTCATTGAGGTTAAGCTAAAGAATGGTTACCCAGGGTAACACTCATTTTGCCATCAGGAGCACGTGAACAAGGTTAAGCTTAGAAATGGTAATCCAAGGCAAAACCCACTGTGGCATCAGACGCAGGTCACTGAGGTTAAGCTTATGGATGGTAACCCAGGGAAACACCCACTGTGGCCTCAGGAGGACATCACTGATGTTAAGCTTATAGATGGTAATCCAGTGCAACGCACACTGTGGCGTCAGGAAGACATCACTGAGGTTAAGCTTACAGGCAGTAACCCAGGGCAATGTCCACTGTGGCATCAAGAGGACACCACTGTGGTAAAGCTTACAATAGTAACCTAGGGCAAAGCCCACTGCTGCATCAGGGGTCGTCACTGAGGTTAAGCTTAAGAATCATAATCCACAGCAATGCCCACTGTGGCATCAGAAGGACATCACTGACATTAAGTTAACAGATGGTAACCCGGTGCAACATCCAATGTAATGTCAGAGGGATGTCATAGAGTTTAAGCTTAAAAATGCTAACCCAGAGTAGCACCCACTGTGGCATCAGGAACAGGTCACTGAGTTTAAGTTTAATGATATAAACCTATTTGATGTCCACTGTGACTTCAGGAGGCCATCACTGAGGTTAATCTTAAAGATGTTAAACCAGGGCAACACCCACTGCGGTGTCAGGAGGACATCCCTGAGGTTAAGCTAAATGATGTTAACCCAGGCAACACCCTCCACGGGGTCACGAACCCATCACTGAGTTTAAGTTTAATGATGGCAACTCAGGGCAACACTCACTGCGGCTTCTGGAGCAGGTCACTGAGGTTAAGCTTAAGGATGGTAACCCAGGTAAACACCCACTGTGGCCGAAGGAGGAAGTCACCGAGGTAAGCTTAAGAAAGGTATCCCAGGCAACACCCACTGTGGTGTCAGGAAGATGACACTGAGGTTAACTTTAACAATATTAATCCAGGCAATACCCACTGTGGCTTTAGGAGGAGGTCTCTAAGGTTAAGCTTAAGGATAGTAACCCAGGGAAACTCCCACTGTGCCCTCAGGAGAAAGTCACCAAGGTAAGTCTAAGGATGGTAACTCAGGCAACACCCACTCTGGTGTCAGGAAGACACCACCGAGCTTAAGCTTACAGATGGGAACCCATGGCAAAACCCACTGTGGCATCCGGAGGACTTCACTGAGGTTAAACTTACAGATTGTAACCAAGGGCAACGCCCACTGTGGCGTCAGGAGGATGTCATTGAGGTTAAGCTTACAGATGGTGACTCAGGGCAATGCCCACTGTAGTATCAGGAGGACGTCACTGAAGGAAAGTTTATAGATGATAACCCAGGGCAACACCCACTGTGGCGTCAGGAGGACATCACTGAGGTTAATCTTAATGATGGTAACACAGGGCAGAACCAACTGTGGCATCAGGAGGATGTCACTGAGGTTAAGCTTAAAGATGGTAACCCAAGGCCACACCCTCTGTGGCATCAGGAGGACAGCATTTGCATTAAGCATAAAGACATGAACCCAGGACAACAACTACTGGCACTTATGTTAAGCATATAGATGGCAACCCAGGGCCACAACCCCTGTGGCGTTAGGAGGATGTCACTGAGGTTAAGGTTAAAGAAGGTAACCCAGGGTAACACCGACTGTGGTATCAGGGAGGAAACCACTGAGGTTAAGCTTTAAGATGGTAACCTATTGAAGCACCTACTGAGGTTAGGAGGATGTCACTGAGGTTAAGTGAAAAGGCGGTAAACCAGGGCAGCACCCACTGAGGCATCAGGAGGACTTCACTGAATTTAAGCTCAAAGATGGTAACCCAGGGCCACACCACATGTGGTGTCAGAAGGACGTCACTGATGTTAAGTTTAAAGGAGGTAATCCAGGGCAACACCAACTTTGGCATCAGTAGGATGTCACTGAGGTTAAGTTTGAAGATGGTAACCAAGGGCAGCGCACACTGTAGCATCAAGAGCACATCACTGAGTTTAAGGTTAAAGATGGTAACCCAGGATAATATCCACTGTTGCATCAGGAGGATGTCACTGAGGTTAAGATTAATGATGGTAAGCCACAAAAACACCTACTGTGACCACAGGATCACGTCACCGAGGTTAAGAATAAAGATGGTAATCCCGGACAGCACCCACTGTGGCATGAGGAGGATTTTCACAGAGGTTATGTTAAAGACAGTAACTCAGGGCATCACCCACTGTGGCGTCAGGTGGGCGTAAATGAGGTGAGGTTAATGATAAAGTCAGTAACCCAGGGCAGCACCCACTGTGGTGTCAGGAGGATGTCACTGACATTAAGCTTAAGAATGGTAATCAAGGGCATCAACCACTGTGCCATCAGGAGAACGTGACTGAGGTTATGTTTAATGATGGTAACACAGGGCATCAACCACTGAGGCATCTGGAGGACATCATTCAGGTTAAGCTCAAAGATGGTAGCCCAGGGATGCAGCACCAGTGGTGTCAGGAGGATGTCACTGAGGTTAAGCTTAAAACCAGTAAGCAAGGGCAACACCCATTGTGGCATCAGGTGAATGGCCCTGAGGTTAAACTTAATGATGTAACCCAGTCCAGCAAACCCTATGGCCCTGAGGTTAAGCTTAATGATGTAACCCAGGCCAGCAAACCCTATGGACATCACTGAGGTTAATTTTGATGTCACTGAGGTTATGCTTAAGGATGGTAACCCAGGGCAACACCCACTGTGGTGTCATGAAGATGTCACTAAGGTTAACCTTAAAGATGGTAACCCAGGGTAGTACACAGTATCCCATCAGGAGGACATCACTGAGGTTATGCTTAAACACAGTAACACAGGGCAGAAACCACTGTGGCATAAGGAGAACATCACTGAGGTTAAGCTTAAAGATGATCCAGTGAAGCCCAAATTGTGATGTCAGGAGTATGATGATATCCCAGGGCAACATTCATTGTGATATCTAGAGGATGTCACTAAGGTTAAGATTAAAGATAGTAACTCAGGGCAACAGACATTGTGATCTCAGGAAGAAGACAGTAACCCAGGTCAAAACTCACAGACTTGTGGTGTGAAGCAGAAGTTACTAAGGTTAAGTTTAAAGATTGCAACCCAGGACAACATCCATTGTGATGTCAGGAGGAATTTACTAAGATTAAGATTAAAGATAACAACCCAGGGCCTCACACCCTGTGGCATCAGGATGACGTCACTAAGGTTAAGGTTAAAGACCATAACCCAGGGTAGCACCCACTGTGGCATCAGGAAGACGTCACTGAGGTTAAGCTAAAAGACGTTCACCCAGGTCAACACTCACTGTGGCATCAAAATGATGTCACTGAGGTTAATCTTAAAGAAGGTAACCCAGGGCAGCACCTACTATAGAGGCAGGAGAACATCACTGAGGTTAAACTTAAAGATTGTAAACCAGGGCAACACAACTGTGGCATCACGATGACATCAATGACATCACTGAAGTTAAGTTTAAAGATGAAAACCAGGGCAGCACCCACTGTGGTGTCAGGAGGACATCACTGAGGTTAAGCTTAACAATCGGATCCCAGGGCACACCCACTGTGGCATCATGATGATGTCACTGAGGTTAAGCTTGACATCACCTATGTTAAGCTTAACAATGGCAATCCAGGGCAACACATACTGTGATGTCATAGTGATATCACTGAGTTTAAGCTTAAAGATGGTAACCTAGCGAAACACCCACTGTGGCTTCAGGAGAATGTAACTGTGGTGATGCTGAATGATTGTAACCCATTGCAAAGCCCATTGTGATGTCAGAAGGAAGTCAGTAATGTTAAACTTCAACATGTTAACCCAAGTCAACACAAAATGTGATGTCAAGAAGAATATGGTAGCCTATGGTAACACCCGTTCTGGTGTAAGGAGTAAATCACTAAGGTTAAGCTTAATGATGGTAACCCAGGACAACACCCATTGTGATGTCAGGAGAAATTCACCAAGGTTAAGCTTAAAGCTCATAACCCAAGGCAACACCCATTGTGGTGTCAGGAGAAAGTCACTAAGGTTAAGCTTAAGGATGGTAACCAAGGCTAGTAACCATTGTGATTTCAGGAAAAAGTCACTGATATTAAGCTGAAAGATGTCAACGCAGGGCAATACCCATTCTGGTGTCAGGAGGAAGATGTTAACCCCAGGCACCACCCATTGTGATTATAAGGAAAAATTACTAAGGTTAAGCTTAAAGATGGTAACCCAAGGTAACATCCATCATGGTATCAGGAAGACGTCAATGAGGTCAATGTTAAAGGTGGTAACCTAGGGCAATATCCATTGTGACATCAGGAGGACGTCACCTAGGTTAAGCTCAAGAATGGAAACCCAGGGCAACACTCACTGTGATGTCAGGAGGCTATAACTGAGGTTAAGCTTATGGATGGTAACCCAAGGCAACACAGACTGTGGCATCAGGAGGAAGACACAGAGGGTAAGCGTAGAGATGGTAACCCAGGGCAACACCCACTGTGGGGTCAGGAGGACATCTCTGAGGTTAAGCTCACAAATGGTAACCCTGGGAAACACCAACTGTTGCATCAGGAGGACATCACTGAGGTTAAGCATAAGAAACATAACCCAGTGCAACGCCCACTGTGGCATCAGGGGGATGCCATTGAGGTTAAGCTTAAAGACAGTAACCCAGGGTAGCACCCACTGTGGCATCTGGAGGACTTCACTGAATTAAAGCTTAAAATATATAAACCCATTGCAATATCCACTGTGGCTTCAGGAGGCTGTCACTGAGGATAAGCTTAAAGATGTTAAACTAGGGCAACACCCACTGTGGCATCAGGAGGACTTCCCTGAGGTTAAGCTAAATTATAGTATCCCAGGCAATACCCACCGTGCCTTCAGGAGGATGTCACTGATATTAAGTTTAACATTGGTAACCCAGAGCAACACCCACTGTGGCTTCAGGAGGAGGTCACTGAGGTTAAGATTAAGGATGTTAACCCAGGTAAACACCCTCTGTGGCGTCAGGAGGAAGTCACCTAGGTAAGCTTAAGGATGGTAACCCAGGCAACACCCACTGTGACATCAGGAGGATGTCACTGACTTTAAGCTTATAGATGGTAAGCAAGGGACACACCCACTCTGACTTCAGAAGCATGTCACAGAACTTAAGCTTACAGATGGTAACCCATGGCAAAACCCAATGTGGTGTATGGAGAACTTCATTGAAGTTAAACTTACAGAAAGTAACCAAGGGTACTGCCCAATGTGGCGTCAGGAGAACGCCATTGAGGTTAAGCTTACAGATAGCAACTCAGGGCAGCTCTCACTGTAGATTCAGGAGGATGCCATTGATGGTAAGCTTACAGATGTTAACCTAGGGCAATACACACTGTGGCATCAGGGGGACAGCACTGAGGGTAAGCTTGCAGATGGTAACCCAGGGCAACACCTACTGTGGCATCAGGAGGATGTCACGGAGGTTAAGCGTAGGTATGGTAACCCAGGGCAATGCCCAGTGTTGTGTCAGGAGGACATCACTGATGTTAAGCTTAAGGATGGTAACCAAGGGCAATGCCCAATGTGGCATCCAGAGGATGTCACTTACGTTAATCTTAATGATGATAACCCAGGACAACACCAACTGTGAGGTCATAAGGATGTCACTTAGGTTAAGCTTAAGGGTAGCAACCCAGGACAACATGCACTGTGGCATCAGGAGGATGTCACTGAGGTTAAGCTTAACTAAGGTAACCCAGGAAAGCACCCACTGTGATGTCAGGAAGAAGATGGTACCCCAGGGCAACACCCACTGTGGTGTTCAGAGGATATCACTAAGGAAGCTTAAGGATGGTAAGCCAGGGCAACACCAACTGTGATGTCAGAAGGACATCAGTGAGGTTAAGCTTAAAGATGGGAACGCAGCGCAACACCCATTCTGATGTCCAGAGGATGTCACTAAGGTTAAGCTGAAAGATGGTAACCCAGGGCAACACCCATTTTGATGACAAGAGGAAGATGATAATCCAGGGAAACACCCCTTGTGATTTCAGGAGGTAGAACGTAATACAGGGCAACACCTATTTTGATGTCAGGAGGAATTCACTAAGGTTTACCTGAAAGACGGTAACCCAGTGCAACACCCGTTGTGATGTCAGGAGATAGTCACTAAGTTTAACCTTAAAGATGGTAACCCAGAGCAACACCCATTGTGATGTCACAGAGGAAGTCACTAAACTTAAACTTAAAGATGGTAACCCAGGGCAAAACCAATTGTGATTTCAGGAGGAAATATGTAAGGTAAAGCTTAAAGTTGGTAAACCAGGGCAACACCCAGTTTGATGTTAGAAGGAAGTCACTAAGGTTGAGTTTAAATATGGTAACCCAACGCAACACCCATTATGATGTAAGGAGGAAGATGGTAACCTAGGGCAATAATCATTGTGATGTTAGGAGAATATCACTAAGGTTATGGTTAAATATGATAACCCAGGGCAACATTCATTGTGATATCAGGAGGAAGTCAGTAAGATTAAGCTTAAACGTGGTAACCAAGGGCAATTCCGTTTGTGATGTCTGGAGGAAGTTACTAATGTTAAGCTTAAATATGGTAACCCAGGGTAACAACCATTGTTATGTCAGGAGGAAGTCACTAAGCTTAAGCTTAAAGATGGTAACCCAGGGCAACACATTGTGATACCATGAGGAAGCCATTCAGGTTAGGCTTAAAGATGGTAACCCAGGGCAACACCCATTGTCGTGTGAGAAGGAAGTCACTAAGTTTAAGCTTTAAGATGATAACCCAGGTTTACCTCCATTGTGATGATAGGAAAAAGATTGTAACACAGGGCAACGCCCATTGTGATGTCAGGAGGAAATCACTAAGGTTCAGTTTAAATATGGTAATGAAGGGTAACACCCATTGTGATGTGAAAAGCAAGATGATAACCTAGGGCAACTACCATTGTGATGTCAGGAGAATGTCATTAAAGTTAAGCTTAAATATTTTAACCCCAGGTAATATCCTTTTGTGATATCAGGAGGATGCCATTGTTACGTTTAAAGATGGTGACCCAGGGCAACAATCGTTATGATGTCATGAGGAATCCACTAAGTTTAACTTTAAGATGGTACCCCAGGGTAACACCCATTGTGATGTCTGGAGAAAGTCACTAAGGTTAATCTTAAAGATTATAAACTAAGGCAACACCCATTGTTATGTCAGGAGTCAGTCACAAAGGGTAAGATTAAAGATGTTAACCCAGGGAAACACCCATTGTGATGTTAGGAAGAAGTCACTAAAGTTCAGTTTAAATATGGTAATCCAGGGCAACGCCCATTGTGATGTGAAGAGGAAGTCATTCAGGTTATACTTAAAGATGTTAACCCTGGTTAATACCCTTTTGTGATATCAGGAGGAAGTCACTAAAGTTAAGTTTAAAGATAGTGACCCAGAGCAACACCCATTGTGATGTCAGGAGAATGTCCCTAAGGTCAAGCTTAAAGATGGTAACCCAGGGCAACATCCATTGTGATGTCATCAGGAAGTCATTCAGGTTAGGCTTAAAGATGGTAACTCAGGCCAACACCCATTGTGATTCCAGGATCAACTCACTGATGTTAAGCTGAAAGATGTTCACCCAGAACAATGCTCATTTTATATCAGGATGAAGTCACTAAGGTTAAGCAGAAAGGGTAGCACCCCAGGGCCACATCCATTGTGATTTCAGGAGGAAGTCAGTAAGATTAAGCTTAAATATGGTAACTCAGGGCAACACACACTGTGATGTCAGGTGGAAGTCACTAAGGTTAAGCTTAAAGACGGAATCCTAGGGCAACACCCATTGTGATGTCAGGAGGAAGTCACTAAGTCAAGCTTAAGTATGGTAGCCCAGGGTAAAAAACCATTATAATTTTAGAAGAAAGATGGCAACCCAGGGCAACACCCATTGTTGTGAAAGGAGGAAGTCACTAAGTTCAAGCTTAGATGGTAACCCAGGGCAACACCCATTGTCAAGTCAAGATGAAGTCACTAAATTTAAGCTTAAAGATGGTAACCCAGGGCAACACCAATTGGGATCACTGGAGGAATTCACTGAGTTTAAGCTTAAAGATAGTAACCCAGGTCAAAACCCATTGTGGTATCAGGAGGAATTCACTAATTTTAAGCTTCAAGATGGTGACCCAGGGTAAATTTAGTGACTTCCTCCTTTCTTCACAAAGTATGTTGCCCTGGTTTACAATCTACCTCATGACATCACAATGGTTGTTGCCCTGGTTATTTTACCAACTTCCTCCACACATCAGAATGGGTGTTGACCTGGGTTACCGTCTTCAAGCTTAACCTTAGTGACCTACTCCTGACTACCCAATGTGTGCTTTCCTAGGTTACCATCTTTAAGATTAAACTTAGTGGCTTCCTCCTGACATCACAATTGGTGTTACCCTGTGTTACCATCTTCTTCCAGACATCACAATGGGAGTAACTCTGGATTACCATGTTTAATCATAACCTTAGTGGCGTCCTCCTTACATCACATTGCATATTTCCCTGGGTTACCATCTTCCTCACAGCATCACAATGGGTGTTTCCTGAGTTATGTTCTTCCTCCTGACAACACACTTGGGGTTGACATAGATTATGGTCTTTAAATTTAACCTTATTACTTGCTCCTTACTCCAGAGTTGGGTAAGTGTATCCCTGGGTTAAAATCTTCCTCTTGACATCACGATGTATGTTGATCTGGTTTACTGTCTTTAAGCTTAAGCTTAGTGACTACCTACTACATAATAATGGGTGTTGCCCTGGTTTACCACCTTTTTTTTTTTTTTTTTTTTTTTTGGTTTACCACCTTAAAGTTTAACCTTAGTGACTTCCTCATGACATCACAATGGGTGTATCCCTGGGTAATCGTCTTTAAGCTTAATCTTAGTGACTTCCTTCTGACATCAAAATAGGTGTTCACCTGTCTTACCATCTTCCTCCTGACATCACAATATGTGTTGCCCTGGCTTACCATTTTTAAGGTTAACCTCACTGACATACTCCTGGCATCACAATGGGTGTGGCCCTGTGTTGCCATCTTTAAGATTAAACTTAGTGATTTCCTCCTGAAATCACAAAGCATGTTGCACTGGGTTACCGTCTTTAAGCTTAATGTTAGTGACTTCCTCCTGACATCACAATGGCTGTAGCCCTGGAATACCATTTTTAAGCTTAACCTTATTGGCATATTCTGGACATAACTATGGGTATTTCCCTGAGTTACCATCTTTAAGCTTAATCTCAGTGACTTCCTCCGGATATTGCAATGGATGTTGCCACGGGTCTGCCCTCTTCCTCCTGACATCACAAAGTTTGTTGCCATGGATTGTCGTCTTTAAGCTTAACCTTAGTGACTTTCTCCTGACATCAAAATAGGTGTTGCCTTGGGTTACTATCTTAAACCTGACATCACAATTCGTGTTTAACTTGGGTACCATCTTTAAGCTTAAACTTAGTGACTTCCTCCAGACACCACAATGGGTGTTGCACTGGGTTACCTTCCCTAACCTTAACCTTAGTGACATAGTCCTGACATCACAATGTGTGTTGCCCTGGGTTACAATCTTCCTCATGACATAACAATGTGTTTAACCTGGGTTACCATCTTCTTCCTGACAGAAAAATGGGTGGTTCCATGGATTACAATCTTTAATCTTAACATTAGTGACTTCCTCCTGTCATCACAATGTGTGTTACCCTGGTTTACCCTCTTTAAGCTTAACTTTAGTGACTTTGTCCTAACATCACAATGGGTATTGCCCTGGATTAATGTCTTTAAACTTAACCTTAGTAAATTTCTCCTGACATTAAAATGGTAGTTGCAGTGTGTTACCCTCTTTGAGCTTGACCTTCATGACTTCCTTCTGACATCACAATGGGTGTTGCCATGGAATACCATCTTTAAGCTTAACCTTAGGGTTTTCCTCCTGACACCACAATGGGTTGTACCCTGGGTTACCATCTTCATCCTGATATCACAGTAGGTGTTGCCCCGGGTCACTGTCTTCACTCTTAACCTTAGTAACTTATTCCTAACATCACAATGCGTGTTGCCCTGGGTTACCTTCTTCTTCCTGACATCACAATTCATGTTACCCTTGGTTACTATCTTTAACCTTAACCTTAGTGACTTCTTAATGACACTGCAATGTGAATTGCCCTGGGTTAACATCTTCTTCCTGACATCACAATGGGTGTTGCCCTTGGTAACTATCCTTAAGCTTAACATTAGTGACGCCCAAATGAAATCAGATTGAGTGTTACTGGGGGTTACCAAATTCCTCCTGACATTACAAGGGATTTTCCCTAGGTAATAATTTTTAAACTTAATATTAATGACATCCTCCTCACATTACAATGGGTGTTGCCCTGTGTGACAATCTTCCTCCCAAGGTCACAATGGGTGTTGCCCTGGGTTACCATATTTAGGAATAAACTTAGTGACATCCTCCTGACATCACAATAGATTATACCCTGGATTACCATCTTTAAGCTTAACCTTATTGACATCCCTTAGACGTCACAGTGGGATTTTCCCTCATTTATCGTCTTTTGGCTTAGCCTCATTGACTGTTTTGAAGTCAGATTGGGTTTTTCCCTTGGTTACCATCTTTTAGCTTAACCTCATTGATGTCTTCCTGACGTCACAATGTTTTTTGCCCTGGGTTACCATCATAAAGCATAAACTCAGTGACGTCCTTCTGACACCACAGTGGTAGTTGCCTGAGTTACCATCATTAAGCTTAACCTCAGTAACATCATCGTGACTCCACAGTGGGTGTTGGACAGGGTTACCTTCCTTAAGCTTACCCCCAGGGACTTCATCAGTGCCACAGTGGGTTTAGTCCTGGGTACCAAATTTAGGCTTAACCTCAGTGATGTCATTGTGATGTCACATGGATGTAGCCCTCGGTTATCATCAATAAGCTTAACCTCAGTGAAGTTATCATGATGCCACAGTGGATGTTGTCTTGGGTTAACATCCATCGTTATGTTCAACTTCATTGACATCATCATGACGCCACAGTGGGTGTTGCCCTGGGTTATCATCATTAAGCTTAAACTTAGTAACGTGCTCCACACATCTCAGTGGGTGTTGCCCTGGGTTCCCATTGTGAAGCTTAACATCAGCGATGTCCTACTAATGCTGCAGTTGGTTTTACCCTGGGTTACCATCTTTAACCTTAAACAGAGACGTCCTGATGACACCCCAGTGTATCTTCCCCTGATTTACCATCTTTAAGCTTAACCTCAGTGATATATTTTTGATGTCACAGTGGGTTTTTCCTTTGATTCCTGTCTTTTAACTTAGCCTCAATGACGTTCTTTTGATGTCACAGTGGGTTTTTTCCTTGGTTGCCATCTTTAATCTTAATCTCAGTGACATTCTCCTAACGCCACAGTGGGTTTTTCACTGGGTTACCATCCTTAAGCTCAACTTCAGTTACCTCACTTTGAAGTCACAGTGGGTTTTTCCCTTGGTTACCATCTTTTAGATTTACTTCCGTGATGTCTTCCTGACATCACATTTGGTGATGCCCTGGATTATCATCTTTAAACTTAACCTCCGTGTCATCCTCCTCATGTCACAGTGTGTGTTGCCATGGATTACCCTCATTAAGCTTAACCTCAGTGACTTCATTCTGAAGTCATAGTGGGTGTTTCCCTGAGTTACCTTCGTTAAGCTCAACTTCAGTGATGTCTTCCTAACGTCATAGTGGGTGTTGACCTGGGTTACTGTCTTTAAGCTTAACCTCCATGACCTCCTCCTGAACTCACAGTGGGTTTGGCCCTGGGTTACCATCTTTTAGCTTAGCCTCAGTCATGTCCTTTTGTCATAAAAGTGGGTTTTCCCCTGGTTTACCATCTTAAGCTGAAACTTCCTGATGTCCTCATGATGTCACAGGGGGTGATGCCCTAGGTTAACATCCTTAAGCTGAACCTTGGTGACATCCTTCTGACATCACAGTAGGTTATGCCCCGGATTACTGTCTCTAAGCTTAACCTCTGTGACATCCTCCTGAAGTCACAGTGGGTTTTTCCCTGCGTTACCGACTTTAAGCTTAACCTCAGTAACATCTTTTTGATGTCACAGTAGATTTTTTCCTTGATTACCATTCTTAGCTTATCCTCATTGACGTCCTTATGACGTAAAAGTGTGTTAAACCCTGGTGTACTGTCTTAAGCTTAACCCTCATGAAGTCCTCATAACCGCAAAGTGGTTATTGCCCTGGGGTACCATCTTCAAGGTTAACCTCAGTGACATCTTCCTGACCCCACAGTAAGTTCTGCCCTGGGTTACCATCGTTATGCTTAACATCCTTGACGTCCTTTTACATCACAGTGGGTTTTCCTTTGTTTATGATCTTTTAGTTTAGCCTTAGTGACATTCTTTTGATGTCACAGGGAGTTACCATCTTTATTCTTAATCACAGTGAACTCCTCCTGACGTCACAGTGGCTTTTGCCCTGGGTTACAATCTTTAAACTCAACTTCAGTGACATTACCCTGACACCAAAGTGGGTGTTGTCCAGGTTTACCGTCTTTAAGCTTAACCTCCATGATGTCCTCCTCACATCACAGCAGGTTGCCCCAGGTTACCATTTTAAGCTTAACATCCGTGATGTCCCCCTGTTGACACAGTGGTTGTTTCCCTGGGTTATTGTCTTTATGCTCAACCTCAGTGACATCCTCCTGAAGTCACTGTGGGTTTTGCCCTGGGTTACCATCTTTAAGCTTAACCACATTGACATCTTTTGATGTCATAGTTGGTTATTCCCTTAATTACTGTCTCTTAGCTTAACCTAAGTGACGTCCTCCTGACATCACAATCGGTGTTG
>CAUYON010028822.1:0-38550 GCA_963573935.1 Arctocebus calabarensis | reverse complement strand
TTTTTTTTTTTTTTTTTTTTTTTTTTGTAGAGACAGAGTCTCATTTTATCACCCTTGGTAGAGTGCTGTGGCATCACACAGCTCACAGCAACCTCCAACTTCTGGGCTTAGGCGATTCTCTCGACTCAGCCTCCAGAGTAGCTGGGACTATAGGTGCCCACCACAATCCAAGGCTATTTTTTGTTGCAGTTGTCATTGTTGTTTTAGCTGGCCTGGGCTGGTTTCGAACCTGCCAGCCTTGGTGTATGTGGCTGGTGCCGTAACCACTGTGCTACTGGCACCAAGCCCCAACTAACCTTTTATCTAATCTGAAACCCTATTTTCTTTTTTCTTTTCTGGTTAGAACTGAAAATATTATCAATGTTAGCCAGGGTTATCAACAGAAGAATTCTTCCTCTTTTATTTTAATCCTAAAGTCTATTTCTGATACCCTACTAATTTGACCCAGATCCCATATACAGCTGGAAATAAAAAAGTCTTGCCCTGAATTCTTCAGCCAAGGTTTTCCTTTGGCAAAGCCTTACATTATACCATCTTTGGGTGTCGTTCTTCAAAGAACCCACTTTCAGAGGGAAGGGATCTGAAGAAGTCAAAGTGCAGCCTTTTCCTTCATAAATGTAGTTCTTCTGCTTAAAAAAAAAAAATTCCCCAGAATATAATCATGTCATTTAAAAATTTAAAAACCAGTTCTAGTCTCTTTCACCTCAGCCAACCAGAAAAAGAAGAAAATCTGAGGAGCCAAGGCTCTAAGCTTTCTCTCCCAAGTGGCAATAGAAATAGTTCACCAGAAAACAGAGTTCTATTTTCTTATATTCTCAAGATTTTATTCCAATTGCGAGTTAACATTCTTCCTTTTGTGACATAAAGCCATTCCATCATACCCTATCTTCCATTAAACAAAGAACAGAAACTCCCTTCCTGCCCGGCTTTTTTTTTATTATTAAATCATAATTGTGTACATTAGTGCAATCATGGGACACAATGTGCTGACTTCATATACAATCTGAAATATTTTCATCAAACTGTTTAACATAGCCTTCATGGCATTTTCTCTTTTTTAAATTAAATCATAGCTGTGTATATTAGTGCAATCAAGGGGTACAATGTGCTAGTTTCATATACAATCTGAAGTGTTTTCATCAAACTCTTTAACATATGCTTCATGGCATTTTCTTAGTTATTATATGAACACATTTGTATTCTGCATTTAGTAAGTTTCACCTGTACCCTTCTAAGATGCACCATAGGTGTGGTCCCACCATTTACCCTCCCTCTACCCTAAACTCCCCCCCTTCCCATATTCTTGTGCTATAGTTGGATTATAGCCTTTATATGACACCTTTAAATTAGCTTAATAGTAGGGCTGAGTACATTAGATACTTTTTCTTCCATTCTTGAGATACTTTGCTAAGAAGAATGTGTTCCAGCTCCATCCATGTAAACACAAAAGAGGTAAAGTCTCCATCTTTCTTTAAGGCTGCATAGTATTCCATGACAGTCTCCTGTTTTCTTACTGTTATTTTCAATGCTTGAATTAGATCCAGGAGAACCTCAAGTCAGCATTCTTTAAAGTTAAAGACTTGCAGCTTCACCCAAACTTGGGGTGTCAAGTGACAAACAACCATTACTAATATAGTTATAGCATTTTTCTTTAAACAATAGGAATGGGGCTGGGTGCAGTGACTCACACCTGTAATCCTAGCACTCAGGGAGGCCAAGGCAGGTAAGTTGCTTGAGCTCAGGAGTTTGAGACCAGCCTGAGTAAGAGTGAGACCCTGTCTCTACTAAAAATAGAAAAACTAGCCAGGTGTAGGGGCACTCACCTATAGTTCCAGCTACTCCAGAGGCTAAGGAAAGAGGATTGCTTGAGCCCAAGAGTTTGAGGTTGCTGTGAGCTACTATGACACCATGGCACTCTAGCCATAGCACTCTAGCCACCACACAGAGTGAGACTCTGTCTCAAAAAAAAAAAAAATTTTAAAAAGAAGTAAAGAAAAGCATATAGAAGGTAAACGTTCATTGTTATAGAGTATAACAGTGTCAAGCTTTAGATTTATCTGTGTATAATTGAACCATCCTAATATAATGCAAGTCATTTCAAAAGTTTCCCATTTCCACAGAATTTTCTATAAATTTAGATATTTTTGTACTTGGATTATATCCATTTAATAAAGTGAGATTGAATCGTATAAAAATAATTGGTCTAACTTATCTATGATATTTTTATCATGCAATATAATGAAATAAAATGCAGAAACATGGTTTGTATTAACCTGGGAAAATAAATATCAATAGAACAAATCCCATGATCCTCGTCTAGGTCAGCATTACGTCTTACCTAGGGTACTACAACAGCCACCATCTGGTTTTTTCCTACCCTTTCCAGCCCAGATAAAACCCTCAACAGAGGGCTCTTTAAAAAAATGTAAATTTCTCATCACTTTTAAACCCACTTTGGAGAGTTTTAAAACCCTCCAAATCTCTGCATTGAATTTCAGATGAAATCTAAATGCCTTAATCTGGCCTGCAAATTTTTACCTTTTGGCCTCTGGCAATCTCTCAGCTTCCATCTCTTTCTCTATACTCTTACTGCATGGAATGCAGAGTGGCCATAGTAGTTACAACTATTTAAATTGCACATGAACTTTATGGCCACCATGTATAATCTAGAACTTTCCATTCCTCCCAAAACAAATTTGTCAGGCATTGTCTTTCCTCCATGGGGCTATTATGTATGCTGTTCTCTCTGCCTTCCTATTCCCTATAAGATCTTAGCATTAGGTGCTTAAAAGTCACTTCTAGAAAACCTTCCCTAACCACACACAACAGAAAAATTGGTTTCTATGGCACCTGGCATTTCTCCTTCATAACACACACCATGTTCAAACTTACAAGTCCATTGAGTGCATTCTTCCCCGGTTGTAGATCCATGATGGCAGGGAAAATGTCACGTTGTATATCACTTTATTTCAGGCATCCAAGCCCAAGGCTGATACATCATGATAGAATAAAGATGGATGGATGTTTTCACCACAAGTATGGATGCTAGACCCATGAGAATAATAATTAAATTCCCATTTCCATGCCCATGGGACATCACTGTTCTTTATGGTATCTAATTTTTTGCCATTGTAAATATTTGGTCATTCATTTGTAACCAAATGGGGATTTGTTTGAATGTAAGTAATCACAGGAATGGCTCTTGGGTGTAGATTCCAGGAAAGCAGAGGCAGTGGGGTACAGATTTTTAGGTCCAGTGTACAAGACCAGGCACTGTAAAGCTCCCCAGTGTCAACTTCCCACACCACCATCCTTGCTTTCCCAGGTCCCACACCCTGGCCTGAGCTGCCACATGTGTCACCTAGAGTTTATAGTTAAAAGATCTGGTCAACAATGCGTTGATGGGTTAGACAGCTGCCTCTCAGGTTAGCTGAAAACGTCAGGAAATTTATCACTCTGGTAACAATGGGACCATAATCATAACGTTCTCAGGGCATTCTTAGTTGCATACTACTGCAACTTAACCCTATTATATCAGATCTACTTCTGAGCTTACTTTTTAGGAAAACCTTTCACAATAGTTTACTGGCACCCATGACAATAAATCGTAACCTACTCTGGCTCTGAACTATGGTAGGAAATTCCAACTTACGTCCAGAAAAGGTAGATGAATCATGGTGTGAAATGTGAAATGTCCCATTTCCTAGACAGAAACACATTCATGTGTGCTATGAAAGTGATTTTTTTTTTTCTTTTGAGACAGAGTCTCACTTTCTCCCTCTGTAGAGTACAGTGGCATCACAGCTCATAGCAACCCCCACAGCAACCTCAAACTCTTGGGCTTAAGCAATTCTCTTGCCTCAGCCTCCAAAGTAGCTGGGAGTACAGGTGCCTGCCACAACACCTGGCTATTTTGTTTTTGTTGTTGTCACTGTTGTTTAACAGGCCGGGCTAGATTCAAACCCACCAGCCCCAGTGTATGTGGCCGGCGCCCTAAACCCTGAGCCACAGGGCACAGAGCCTGAAAATGATTCTTTTTACAATGAAAGAATTACCAAAGTGAAAAACTGCAAGGAAGATATTTTCCACTGAAGGTTAATTCTTTTCTTAATTACCTTCTTATTTCCGGCCTAGTTTCATCTCAGTGGCCACATTGAGGGTTTCTAAGGTCAGAATATCTCACCAACTTTTATCCCAGATGAGAAGTCGGTAGCTGCGATCATAATTCTTACATGTGAATGGAAATTCCAGTGTAGCTAATAGCTGTTTAAGATAAAAACTGTCATGATCTTGTTGCCAGATCCAGTGATCGATCTTTGGCTAAAGAGAAAGAGAAAAAATTTTACTTCCAATGTGCCGATAGTCTAAACAATTGCTCACAGAGAAACCAGGCTGTTTTCTTTCTAAAGCCTGGCAGGACTATTTTGAAACAGTTCCAGCCGCTGGGTGAGAAGGCAAGAGGGCTGCCAGGAGGTGTGCTCTGCCGTAAACACTTTACTCTCTGCAACATTGTTTTCTGTTAGTGCACCTCCCCCTAAAGTTCTCCCTCCCGAGGGTCTTCCTCTTTCACTCACTCTACCCTACCGATCCCTTTGCAGAAACAGCAAAGGATACTGTTCCTGCACTGGTATATAACTTGAGCTGATTATTTTGGATTTGATGCTATTAATTTTTAACAAGTTGGGCAGGGAGTAATTGGGCAGAATTTCTCCCATTTCACAGAGGGGCAAGTTGAGGCTTTAAAAGGTCCTGCTTTGTCATTGCCACACACTAATGTGCTGTTCAGGTTCCAAGGGAGCCTCCCTGTTCTTGGATCAGAGCCTGGGCACCTGCCTTTTTGAGGTTGATACAGACACTTACATTATTCACTGTCAGTTTGGGAATACTGTCTAAATTACTCTGGACTTGTAGAAACGCCACACTTTAATACAACACAGAGATTAATCACAGAGGGAGAACGCAACCCTTCAAGAACCTGTCACCTGAGAGGGAAAATATATGGTTCACGCAAACCTGTATTATGATCTTATGGAGATGGCAGGAAGGTAGCTCTCTGACTAACACAGTCCAAGGCAATTGTCTAAGATTGAAATAGCCCTCAGTGTGTGCACAATGGCCCTAAGTTCAACCCCTAACTCTGCAGCTTTTGGTTTATGACTGGGCAGGGATCTGCGTGGTAATGTGCTCATCTACCCTGCCAGCTGCATCTCCAAGCAAACTCCTCTTTACTTGCCCCAGTAGTAGCCCTTACCTGTCACCACAGGACCTTTGCACAAACTAATCCCTCTGCCTGTAATGCTGCCATGCCCCCATAGCCCCCATAACCCTATATCACTCCTACTCTTTCCTCAGGTATTGTTTGAATATTATTTCCACTGGGAAGCTTTCCCTGACCTCCAATCTGCACAGGGGTCCTTCCGTCAAAACACTGATCACAAAGGTAATCAATCTATTTTGATGATTATAATATGTGGTTTTTACTTTTTTCTCCACTGGGTCATGCAGAGATTGTGTCTATTTTGTTTATTATTGTTCCCCTTGGAGCATGTTGCCTGACAGAAAGTAGATATTTAATACACATTTTTTTCTTGAGACAGACTCTTACTTTGTCACCCTCGGTAGAGTGCCGTGGCGTCACACAGCCCACAGCGACCTCCACCTCTGGGCTTAGGCGATTCTCTTGCCTCAGCCTCCCGAGTAGCTGGGACTACAGGCCCCTGCCACAACGCCCAGCTACTTTTTTGTTTTGCAGTTTAGCCAAGGTTGAGTTTGAACCCCCCACCTTCAGTATATGGGGCTGGCGCCCTACTCCCCTGAGCCACAGGCACTGCCCTTAATACACATTTTTTGAGTGAATGAATAATACCTGTCACATAAATGCTCTGAGCTTTGTTTTCCTATAGAATAGAGATGTAAGCCTAATTCTCATGGTTGTTATATGGGTGGAATGAGGTCCCTGGTATGAGTCCCATGCTTGAGAGCAGCTTGGACAGAACCTTCATTTAATAGGCATTAATAAATATTGAATCAGAATAGCTTCATAGTAGCAAATGTGTGAGACAGCACTTAAGTGGAAGTCCTGAGTGTTGGCAACAACATTTATATGAAGCTTTACATTTAATGAAGCTGTTTCCTAGACATGGCACAGAAGACTGTATTTTCAAAGATATTCCCTTTGATATATACCTCCCATCACACGTCCTCTTCTTACAACATCACTGACCCTCCTCTTGCAAAGAGGGAGGGGTCTCTGTTCCCTCCCCTTGGGTCCCTGGGGACTTGTGACTGCTCTAACTAAGGGAAACAGCAGAGGTGTTCTACATGACTTTTGAGGCGAGGTCGTAAGCGTGATACCACGTTGATGTACGTCGATGTGGCGCTCTGCCTACCTCAGGCTCTTGCCCTTTAACCTGACCCTCTTGGGGGAGGCAGTGATGTACTCAGTGTCAATTGCAGGACGTGGTACTCTGAATAAGTAGCCTTCTCAGATTCCAGCCCCAGTCTTTGAATGGGCCCCATTTATAACAGATGGAGCAGAACAACTGAGCTGTGTTCACATTATGGATTTGTGAACAAGAGAAATGCTGCCATAGTTTTAGGCCAACATGATTTGGGGTAACTCAAGGTGTAGCAGATGACCAGGACACACAGTCATCTCAAACCCTACTGTGCTGTGCAGTAAGCAGGGTAGATATTACCATTTATCCCCTTTTTTCAGATGAGAAAGCTGGACATCTCAGGAGTTAAGTGACTTCCCCAAAGTCATATAACTGGTGAATGGTAAAGTTCAAGCACCAAGACTTCTAGGATTTGTCTTTTCTGTGCTCCCAAAGTCCTGACTTTCCTACCTAAGCCTCAGAACTAGGGGGTATTATTAACCTTCCCATCTCCTGTTTATTTGGGTTTGGGGAGCTTGGGGACCTCTCTCTGACCTTGGGTTCTTTTAGATTGTCAAGTGTCCTGGTCACATATTTCAGAGACAGGAAGGAGAAAATTGGAGTAGACAATAGCCTCAGCCAGCACTTAACTTTTTCAAGATGGTAGCCATGTCTGGTGCCATAAAAGCTCTATGTGGAGACTGGGTAGCTGTCATATAGACACCTACCAGAGAGACAGAGAGAGGTTGAGAGATGAAGAAATCAACCAGAGGTGGTTCCATGCGACCCCAGATACGGGTGGAATTTTTCAAAAGGTTTATCTACCTTCCTGCACACAAACTTGGTTCACCATTTTTTATCATAAGAAACCAAATAGAAAATCAGCTCCCCCATGATATCAACTATGATTCCCCAGACTAGAGAAAGAGTGTAGAAGTTTTATAGGCCTAGTACTTTCATGAGTTAGATGAGATAACTCAGGGATTGAGCGCAGCACACAGTAAATAGTAAACCCTCAACAGGGGCGGGTGTATTCTAAAGGCTTCTTAGGATTTCTCTGCTCTGGGCACACACCCAACTCTGTGACTTGGTCCTCTTCTGTCTGCTCAGCAGTGTCGTCTGCTAAGGGCTCTGTGCATGGTGTACTCCAGCAGCAATGAGCGGGCCATCTTCCCTCCCTCTAGCCTTCACTTGTGCTGTTCTCTTACCTGGGATGCCTCTGTTCTGCTGGTCTACTTCACAGACTTCTCTTCCTTCAATTCCCAAGAGCTATCTTCTCTGAGAAGCATTCCCTAACTCTTCCAAACTAACTCAGAGAGTCCAGCTTTGCACCGAAGTAATTTTATTTTTCATTCTAACTGTCTGCATTAAAATCAAAGACAGAGACCTTTTCTTCCCCCCAACATTTGTATTTCCCAGTCCTAAATGCTATTCCTAATGCAGTTAAGGCACTTGGAAAACAATTATTGAGTGAGTAAATTATCTCATTTAATCCTCATGGCTACCCCATAAAGGAGGTATATTTATATTCCCATTTTATGTATAGTGAAACTGAGCTCAGAAAGGTTAAGGGTCTTAGGCTACCATGATCCAGGCATCAAATCCAAGGACGTCTACTCCCCAAATCCTTGCTCTTTCTGCCATGCTATAGCTGCGGCTGCCTCTCCATTCTGGGATGATTGGGGATACAACAAGAAAGTCCTCTGCAGACCAAGAGCCATTCTACAGCTCCTCTGCTTTGCTTTCAAGAGGTCTCCCACCTGCTCTGTGAGTCAGCACAGTTCAGAGTGCACCTTTGTTACTGGTGGGTGTGATTAAGGAAGTTCAATGACTTCTGTCTCTTGTGCAATTATTGTTGTTTTAATGTAGAGACCATTTCTCGGTCTTTCTCCTATTTCCATGCCCCAAACTCTCTAGAATAGTCTAGGACTTGGGCTGCACCTGGTTTTCATCAAAGTTTTTATGTCCCTGTTGACCTCTTCCATAAGGGTAGATTAACCTGTGTTTGAAGCTTTGGTTAATTTTATTCTGTGCTAATGTGGGGATTCTGAACTCTGTGCTTCTTCAAAACAAGCCCTGCTGAGTCTGTCGACTATATGGCTCCAGTGGAAATGATCTTCTGCAACGTAGCTATAGAAAGTCAAGTGGCAGAAGTAAATTAACCTACCGTTTCCACAAAGGGATATGCTTAGAATTGCCAACAATATTTATGTGGGCATTGTGCTCCCAGATACACTTGGATGGCAGTGAATTGTCAGTTACTATGACAAAATGACTGAAGAAATCAATCTGCCAAGTATGAATAGCTCTCAATGGGGTTCGAGGTTCTCAGGTTAAGGGACCCACAAAGCTGACAGAGGTTGGGCCTCATATCGATATGACCTCCATTGGGCAGCAGATAAATTAGCTGAGATGTAGGCAAAGAGGTCTCTTCCCCAACACCAGCACTCCCGAAGCAGGGCATTCTCCAATATTCATATGGAAATGAAAGAAGATTTCAGAAGGCCTACAAGTCCAGCTATGTTAATAGCATTTAAATCAGGCCTTTTCTGATTTAAGGAAAGGAAAGATTTCAAGGAAAACTTGAAGCCCTGTTCAGCTCCAGAGAGGAGACATGAATTTCATCTTTCCATATGACATTTCTTCTTCCTCATTGGTCCTCTCCCTAGATAAATCATATTTTACTGCATAAACATAGTACAATGCAGACAAATCAAGTATGAGCCTCTCTTCCTCTCTCTATATGTGGATTGCTGGATAGATAAGTAGATAGATAGATAGACAGACAGATAGACAGACAGATATTTCCCCCCTAATAGGAAGTTATTTCAAATTCCTATCCTTTGGATTCTAGACCATCCTTGGTCCTTCTCTCTTTCAGAGTGATTTTTAAATAAAAGTATTTTTGTGAAGAAACACTGGGTAAGTTCTCATTGCTAATAAAAAGAAAGATAAAGCTGTTCATTCAAGACACCCAAATAATTTGTAAATACTTGGCTTTTGGAGCAAGATTTGGGAGGGGAGAAAGTATCAAAAGCCATAGGAAGTTTAATTTTATTTCTATCATCATTGCTTATTTGTGTTGTGATTTGGGGGTGACTCATGTAAATGCTTTATATGTAACCAACCCATAAAATTAAGTTTTGGGGAAATGTGACATTCTTTTTATTATTTATTTATTTTTATTGTCTTTATTATTAAATCATAGTTATGTACAATAGTGCAATTAAGGGGTACAATGTGCTGGTTTCATGTACAATCTGAACTATTTTCATCAAACTGATTAACATAGCCTTCCTGGCATTTTCTCAGTTATTATATGAAGACATTTGTATTCTGCAATTAGTAAGGTTCACCTGTACCCTTCTAAGATGCACCATAGGTGTGGCCCCACCAATTACCCTCCTGCCACCCCAACATCGCCCCTCCCCTCACCTCCCTTCCCCTTTCCCCATATTCTTGTGCTATAGTTGGGTTTTAGCCTTCATGTGAAAGCTATAAATTAGCTTCATAGTAGGGCTGAGTATGTTGGATACTTTTTCTTTCATTCTTGAGATACTTTGCTAAGAAGAATATGTTCCAGCTTCATCCATGTAAACATGAAAGAGGTAAAGTCTCCATCTTTCCTTAAGGCTGCGTAATATTCCCCGGTATACATGTACCAAAATTTATTAATCCATTCATAGGACAATGGGCACTTGGGCTTCTTCCAAACTTAGCAATTATAAATTGGGCTGCTACGAACATTTTGGTATAGATGTCTTTGGTGTAAAGTGATTTTCTGGGTATACACCTAGTAAAGGAATTATAGGATCAAATGGCAGGTCAATTTTTAGATCTCTAAGTATTCTCCAAACATCCTTCCAAAAGGAATATATTAGTGTGCATTCCCACCAGCAGTGTAGAAGTGTTCCCTTTTCTCCACATCCACACCAATATCTCTGGTTTTGGGATTTCGTTATGTGGGCTAATCTTACTGGAGTTAGGTGATATCTCAAAGTAGTTTTGATTTGCATTTCTCTAATGATTGAGGGTGGTGAGCATTTTTACTTGTGTCTGTAGGCCGTGCACCTGTCTTCTTTAGAGAAGTTTCTCTTCAAGTCATTTGCCCATCCTGAGATGGGATCACTTGTTCTTTTCTTGCTAATAAGTTTGAGTTCTCTGTGGATTCTGGTTATTAAACTTTTGTCGGAGGCATAACCTGCAAATATTTTCTCCCATTCTGAGGGCTGAAATGTGACATTCTTTAAAAACAAAGAGTCATTAAAGAAATTACGATCAGGAAAAAAATGTATTCGGTTTTCTTTACAAAATATCCAAAATTTCTGGCTTGCGTATCTCACCAGAAGTTCTCTTCGGATTTTGTCTCATAAACGTAGATTTAAAATCAACCACGTGACTGGGCGTGGTGACTCATGCCTGTAATTCTAGCACTCTGGGAGGCCGAGACAGGAGGATTGCTTGAAGTTAGGAGTTCAAGACCAGCCTGAACAAGAGCAAGCCCCTGTCTCTACAAAAAATAGAAAAGTTTATCAGATGTGGTGGTGAGCAGCTATACTTGCAAGGAGGTAAGGTAGGGGCATGCTTAAGCCCAGGAGTTTAAGGTTAAGCTGAGACCATGGCACTCTAGTCCAGATGACAGGGTGAGACTTTGTCTCAATTTAAAATAAATGAATAAGATAAGATGGAATAAAATATAAAATGAAATGAGGAAATGCTAAAAATAAGATTAGGACTTTATGTCATTGTAAGTATGCTAATGTGAGACTGCTCATGCCCTGAGGGTACATAAGCAGTTGCCGTGGAATCTGCCTGAACCCCACTAGTTTCACCATCTGTTTAAGTGAAGGTAATAACTATATCGCAGCTAATGACACTGAGAATTTAGAGATGTCAAATTCATCATCTTTGTAGTTGTTAAAAAGCATGAACTCTCCTTTGAAAAGTTTTTAGAAGAGCCAAAAGTAAAAGCTAAACGATTGCAAAAAGTATATAATTCAGTACTGAATATTTTCTTAGTGTTTAGAAGCAGGAAACTTGAGTTAGGGCTGATAGAGTAAGGAAAGGCATACTAAAAGATGTTTAATTTGGACTGAGCATTGAAAAGTAGGTCCAAATGTAGTTTCATTAAATTATTTAATATTCTTAATATATAAAGAGCTCTTAAAGATCAATAAGACAAGCACAGTAACAGCAAACAAGCAAAGGATATATAACAAGATAATTTATAAGAGAGAAACGTATCAAGGAACATGTTCAAATATTCAGCCTAATGAAAGAACTTCAAATAATAATAAGCTTCCCTTCCTCCACCCCATCTGGTTGGTGGAAAATTTTAAAGGAATATTATTAACCAGCAGTGAGAAGATTACTTTTGTATCTTGTTTATGGGAGGGTAAATGTATACAACCATTTTGAGAGACAATATAGCAGTACGTATCAAAAAACATTAAAAATCTTGTTTGTAAAGATTGTAAAGTAATCAGAGATGTCCACCAAGATGTGATATATTTGTACCACATGGGGCTACTTACAGTTGCAAAAAATGAGTTACAAGATGCCCAGCTATAGGAAATGGGTTTAATAAATTATTATGTATTTTTGTAGCATGAAGAATGTTTTCAGAGAATTTTTTTTTTTGCTTTTTTATTTTTTTATTAAGTCATTTGTATATAGATCATACATACATTTATGCCATTGTGGGATTCGACGTGTTGATTATTTGTACAAATTGGAGTGTTTACATGCTACTAATCAACATAGCTTTCATCTCATTTACCCCAATTACGGCATTGAGACATTTGTGTTCTACACCTTTTTATTTTCTATCTCAATTCATTAAGTGGTTCCCAGTGGGCACCCACACTTCAACTTTAAACATCTTGTCTAGGATTTCATTGTTCTCCCATATTCAGCATCTGTAACCCTCAGAACTAGACAGCAACTTTAGCAACCTTTACCTTCTTCGGGATGCCCCATACCCTGAAGGCCTAGAGCAGTCTTCTGGAATTTTAAACCTACGTCATTCATCTTTCTTCCAGAAACGTTACTGGTTTTTCTTACAGCTCACTTCTTCCTCGTAGGTTTTTCTTATTTTGTTTTCTTGTGGCTCAAAAACATCTGAGCTTTCACTGCAGGCAACGGCTCCGGTCAAGCTGCCCTGTACAGGAAGGGTTTAACAGCTTGTGTGCTCTAAGTCCCGGGACAGCCGCTGCTTCAGCTCCAGTGTGAGTGGGATTTGGGCTTTTTCTCTAGGCCCTTCCTCCCTTCATGTGGCCTCATCCTCTCCTAGAATGTTTCTTTAGCCACAGAATTCAGAGTAATTTCCCCTCTGGTGTAGGGGCATGTACCATTGTGTTCTCACATTCATTGATGCCAACAGCCCACACCTAATGTCAGCCTAACTGTGCTTTCCATTTAGGCCTCATCTCTCAGGCAGCTTCTGGAATTTTCTCTTCACCCTACTTCCTCCTTCAAATATGTGTTCAATTCGTAATTGCTAAGTCATGGAAGAAGCCCAAGTGCCCATCGACCCACGAATGGATTAATAAATTGTGGTACATGTATACCATGGAATATTATGCAGCCTTAAAGAGGATGACTTTGCCTCTTTCATATTTATATGGATGGAGCTGGAACACATTATACTTAGCAAAGTATCTCAAGAATGGAAGAAAAAGTATCCAATGTATACAGCCCTACTATAAAGCTAATTTATAGCTTTCATATGATGGCTATAACCCAATTATAGCACAAGAAGATAGGGAAAGGAGTAAGGGAGGGAGGGGAAGGGTGGGTGGAGAGAGGGTAAATGGTGGGATCCCACTTATGGTGCATCTTAGAAGGGACAGGTGAAACCTACTACATGCAGAACACAAATGTTTTCACACAATAAATGAGAAAATCCCATGAAAGTTATGTCGAACAGTTGGATGAAAATATTTCACATTGTATATGAAGCCCACACACTGTACCCCATGATTGCACTAATGTACACAGCTATGATTTAATAAAAAATAAAGATTAAAAAAAAAACAAACCAAATATGTGTCATTGCTGTATCCTGCTCAGGAGTCGGGGAAATCATCAGCTGTTCTCTTTGGACCTTTCTCTCATCCAAACGTTTACTGCACTTGGTAGAGCTGTGTTCCACCAGGTGGCTTCTTCATCCTCAATGTGACTGCTCTGTCCCACTGTCCATCTCTCTCTTTCCATATTCTGAGGCTCGCTCTGCCCACATGTCTACTTTACTGATTTGCTCCTCCATCCTCTCCAGTCTGTGAGTCAAACCTTCAGCATCTTTTGTATTCCAGCAGTTCTGATTTTCTCCCTGGGATATCTACTGGCTTATTATATCGGTCCATGGTGTCTTACAACATCCCATGTGTCTCTGAGGATATTAACTATACTCTTTAATACTCTTTTACTGAATCCTCTAAAAGTTTTATTTCCTTGGATGCAACTTTTTCTTTCCTTTCTTTTCCTGTGTCTTCTTTTTTCTAAAATGTTTTGTGGTTGTGCAAATAACCTGAATAAGCTTTATGTAGGGAGTGAGAAAAAGTTGGTGGGGGAGGTCCAGGGAGACTACTGGCTTAATTTAACAACCACTGAGCCACTCAACAAATGTGCATCTTTGCTAAAAAGTAAAAAAGCATAAAAATACTAGAAGGCAGATAGGTGGTTCTGTAAGAGTCCTGAGTGCAGGGCTTGGGGACTCAATCCTGAAAATACAGGTAGAGGTTCTGGTTGGGATGCGTGGGGAGGGAGAAGGGAAGGGGCAGAAATGGGACTCCATCTGGAGGAAAGCAGTATTTAGTCAAAGCCCAGATGGGAGAGAGGGAAGCAGGCAGCAGGTGAAAGGTTAGTTTGCTGTGTGGGTAAAGACCACGTAGGTGCCGAAAGAGGTCTGCGTGAAGCTCAAAACGGAGCTACACATAGGTCTGAAACACATGCAGGATGGCTGGCTGGCCGGGGCTGCCACATGAGGGCTGCATGTCCAGAGGCAAAGGGCAGCTGCTGGCGGAACACCTCAGGTGGAGCTGGGGAGCTGCTGGGGCCCTGCGGGGCAGTTTGGGTGTGGGGTAAAGATAAGGCTCCACACTGTGGCTCGTCTGCATGTGCAAATCTGGGTCCTCACGGAGACCAGCGTCCCCAGAGCGGCTTGCCCTCCTGCAGCGTCCTCGCAGTGCCCAACGGCTCCTTTCCACTCGACCACCTCTTTCTGCAGCCTGAACCACCTCTGTATAAGCCAGGGTCTCATGTCTTAGGGGTCTCACGTTAGCGATGGGTTTTGCAGGTTGGCGTGGCTCTGAGGGGACATCTGCTTCCTTGGGGCCATCATGCTTCTCAGCAGAGCAGCCCGGTTCCTCGGGGCACCCATCTGAATCTTGATCAGAGGCCATGAGGAGCAGCCCTTTGGAAGGCCTTGGTCCCTCCATGAGGAATCTGATCCCCCTGCGGTAGAATTCCCTGCTGTGGATGCCAATCAGGAATCACTTCCAGGAAATCCTTCTAGGAGAAGCCCAAGCAGCCAGACCCCAGCTACCAGCCCTCACCAGGCTAGTAGGAGCAAGTGAACAGGAGCCCAATTGCAAGGCAGACTGGTTTTCAGAGAATTTTTAATGTTATAGGAAAATGCATCTGCCATAAAAAGTGATTAAAAAGCTAGATTCAAATAGTGTACAATAAGATTTAATTTTTTTAAATGTACATGAGTATTATATACAAGGATTACACATATTGTACTAAGAACATGAACCTCGCAATGGGACTATAGATGGTTATTTTATTTTATAATTTTTCTATATTTTCTACATTTTTCATGTAAATAATAAATACTATTTTTCCTTTGTACATATTGTTGCTTTCCACTTATTTTTAATCTAATAAAGAACTGCTTATGCTATTGCTTTGATTTGCAGAAAATCAGTCCATTTTCTAGAATGTCTTCATCTTTGTTGGTGTCATTCCATTTGGCCAACAATTTATTCTTGCCATTCTTGGATCTTGCCCAAATGCCACATTTCCCCTTGAGATAGGAGGTATATATCCTCTTGTTGAATCAATGTTTCAACTTGAAATCGAAAGGTGTTGAATCATCTTTCTACAATGTTTTATCTTCCTTTTTTCTCTGTATTACCTATTTTGCAACTCACGGCACAATTTGCAGATCTCTCAAATCCTTTTGGTAACTACAGCAGAGGCAGTCAAGAAAGGCACTTATGGGCTGGGAGTGGTGGCTAGTCCTAGCACTTGGGAGGCCAAGGCAGGAGGATTACTTGAGGGCAGGTTCTGGAGATCAGCCCAAGCAACTTGTCTTTGCAAAAAAAAAAATAATAATAATAATTAAAAAAATAGCTGGGCCTTATGTGAGTATTTATAGTCCTAGGTACTCAAGAGGCTAAGGCAGAGAATTGCTTGAGGCCAGGAGTCAGGGGATGCAGTGAGGTATGATCGTGTCACTGTACTCCAACCTTGGTGACAGTAAGACTTTGTCTCTTAAAATAATAATAATTTTTTTTAAAAAATCCATGCTCTTAATTAGGAGCATGGATTCAAGTCTCATTGTCTGAGTTCTGTGAAACTTTGAACAAGGCTCTTAACCTGTAGCAAATACCATTTGAGAGTGGTGGAAAATAAAAGATATGTAATCAATATATATTAACTGATTAAAATAAATGATCCAATAATGGATTAGGACAAGACTGAGGCCTTAATACTTCCCTACATATACTAGTTCCTATAAAGTGTGTCTCCCACTCTTTTTTCTAGAGACAGGACATTTATTGCTCTGTCACCCAAGCTAGTATGCACTTGGTGCAATCATAGATCACTAAAACCTCCAATTCCTAGGCTCAAATGATTCTCCTGCCTCAGCCTCCTAGTAGCTAGGCCCAGCTAAATTTATTCCACTTTTCTTTACAGGGGTGTGTGTTTTTATTACATTGTGGAGGCTGGTCTTGAACTCCTGCTCTCCAGCTATCCTCCTATCTTGCCTTCCTAAAAGCTGAAATTATAGGCATAAGCCACACCACACCTGGTGGCCCTTGGGAACAGAGAGGCAGCAAGATAAGGAAAGGGTAGAGCGGTTAGGTGCAGCGGTTCTCAACCTGTGGATCACAACCCCTTTGTAACACTGAAAATACATCGTGGCATTAGGAAGGTTGAGAACCACTGGGTTATGCCTTGGCTCAGCTTGTAATCCCAGCTACTCCAGAGGCTGAGGCAGAAGGACCCCTTGAACCCAGAAGTTCAAGGCTACTGTGAGCTGGGATTTATGATCATGCCATATGCTCGTGCCATTGCACTGTCGCCTTGGAGACAGGGTGAAACCCCCCAACCACATATTGAATAACAACAAAAAAATGAAATAGGTAGACTTGATTAAGAATTTCAGCCCCAGAAAATAGTTGCTGTCCTTTTGTGTAAGAAACTTAAACTAGGCTGGCACAGTGGCTCACACCAGTAATCCCTAAGGGAGTGCTAGCTCCCTTAGCACTCTGGGAGGCTAATGAGGGTGGAACTCATGAGTTCAAGACTAGCCTGAGCAAGAGTAAGACCTCATCTTTACTAAAAATGGAAAACCGAAGCAAAGGGATCACTTGAGCCCAAGAGTCTGAGGTTGCTGTGACCTAGGATGCCATGGCACTCTACCAAGGGCAACAAAGTGAGACTTTATCTCAAAACAAAACAAACAAAAAGACCCTTAAACTTTCCAAAACTTATTTTACTCATCTGTAAAAATGGAGATTTTAATAGCCACTTAGATCTTGTGATGATTACCCACAATATTCAATAAATATTTTCCTACTTGTACCCAAACTCTTGTTTCTCCCTGCTCAAAGACAAATGAAGTCTGTCTTTCCAGGCACTTGACCCCTAACTTTAAAATTAAGGTCACTTGGAAATGATAGTTCCTTGCAGTTCCTGCAGTATCTTTCACTGGGCTTGTTAACCCGATCTCTCTTCTGAGCAGCAAATTTACAGTGATTGATGCTGTGTACAAATGGTTTTCCCCACTACTTATCCATTTTCAAACTCCCCCTGCTGTTCCACTTAAATCCAATTGACTGTTGAACAACAAGGGTTTGAACTGTGCATACCACTTATTCAATAATTTTTTTCAACCAAATGCTAATGAAAATACAATATTTGCAGATGCTCAACCTATGTACAGGAGAGAGCTGACTTTTCCTATCCATGGGCTCTGCAGAATCTCTGTGGGACTTGATATGAGCAGATTTGGTATTAGAGGAGGTCCTGGAACCAATCCCCTGTGAATACCAAGGGAGGATTGTTTTTCTCTCTTGCTCTCCCTTTGAACTTACTGGTAATCTACAGAATCAGCTTCTATTAAACACCAGACCTCCTTCTCTGTCGAAGGGTCTCTCGCTTTATAGTTCTGGGAAAACTAAGCAGTTTCACTCTTTTGAGGGAAGTGATAATTTGATAAATGCTTGTAACTTTAACATAAATGTGGTAATATTTCATCTTTTACTTAAATATTTCTTAAAAAAAGAATAAAACCAAAATACAGCCTCCTTTATCATACTTGCCACAGGTGGTTATGGATTGCTCCCGAAATAAACCCCAGTGCCCTATGAGAGTAATTTAGAGTCCACTCTCTGTGACATATACTGCCTATAGTTTTTGAATCCACGAGGGATCTGGTTGGGAAGATGATTATAAGCAAAGTAGATCCTTGGGCTGAAATAAAAGTGAGAAAGAAAGTAGTGGCCTTGAATCCCAAGTCTTCCAAGCCAGGGTGGGAGATATGTAATTCAGAAAAGGGTTCAACTTCTTTTGAACCTTTATATCCTCTAATCCTTAAAACAGGTTTGCTCACTTGTTCAAATTCACTAAAGTTCCAAAGCAGCTGGGTAAAATCTGTAATAATATAGAGTTACTGTTAACATGTTTAAATGGAGATCAAATCTCAATCTTTTTCTTTTTTTTTTTTCCTGGCCTTTTCTGTTTATTTGCTTCAAAGGGTTTCAGAGGCAGTGATGTGAATTATTCTGCATGTGCTGGATAGATTTTAGGCTTTATAAGAGGCAAGATGCCTGCTGACTTTGTGAGTATGAAAAGACTGCTCTGACGAGGGTTTTTCAGATTCAGTTAGTCTGAAAGTAGTGACTCTGTGGGCCATTATTTCCACAAAGGTAAAAGACTTGTCTAATTGGACTAGGTGGATCGTACAACAGCTGCTTTGTACCAGGTCTTCTCTTTAAGAAAAACAGAGAAAATGTTGAGAAATATTATTCCAGCATATAAGCAAGGTTCACCAACTGAATTTCAAGTTACCCAGTTTTGAGGGAGAGTGAGTGTTTTAGTGTGAGAATTTCAAGTTCAGATATCACCATATTCTATAATTTTGTTCCTTTTCCACCTTGGCTTAACTAAAATTTGTCAACAATTGAATTAATTTTTTTAAAAAAAATTTCCCGTCTTTAAAACTTCTGGAGAAAACATCAAAATCACACAAGTTTTCCTTCAAGAGCCACTTTAAAGTGACTTATGTAAAAATTAATTAATTAATTAATTAAATTTAAAAAGTGATTTATATAAAGCATGTACTACTCATAATTCGGTGAAAATATCAAATATTTAAATTTAATATCCTATCTTTTTCACAAAAATTTGGCACAGATTTATTTAGTGGAAGGGTTAAAAAATACTTTTATATTCTCTCAGTGACTTTTTTCACCACTCAAAAGATAACCTTCCATTTTATATATTGTCACTTTTTATGAGACAATAAATCAAATGTCTTTAAAAATATATGTGCTTTAAGATTTTATGACATATATATAAATGATAATTGCCTTCTTCCCTCCTTTTGTCTTATTGACAGAGAATATATATCACTCAGCTTCTCAGTTTTTGTATTTGGCTCTACAAAATTGTTGAGTATATTATGAATATAGTTATTCTTGTCTGTAAGAAAACCACGCCTTTTTTTTTTTTTTTTTTTTGGCCGGGCTGGGTTTGAACCCGCCACCTCTGGGATATGTGGCCAGTGCCCTACTTCTTTGAGCCACAGCCGCAGCCCAATATGCCTTTAAAGAAACCATTAATAAGCGGATGCTTACTCCTGTTGGAAAATTTTTCTTCACTTACAGAGTAATTTGTACCAGAATTCATTTAAATGTAGCCATCTTTCTGCATTTGAAATACGACTCCGGGTAAAAAGAAATGGGAAAGTCTCCTCTTGGGGAATGAGTCAGCTGTGTTGTAGCTCCTTCCTGCCCTGCAACAAAAATGTGTACTTATTCGTGTCTTAAATTTTATTTCATTAGCTGAATTATCCAGATAATTATAGTTTTTCAAAGATATACTTTCACTCCAACTAACCAAAACCAGAGAGATGGTGTTAGTTATGGAACATTGGAAAGGAACTTAGAAACACTTTGATCAAACTGTGTGTAGATTTCCTTTTTTAAAGTTGCCCTTACAGTTAGAATGCAGACGCAGAAAAGTTGGTCAGCATTATCATCACTCTTACTGCGGGTTTATTTTCTCTCATTTCCAAAGCTTGCGTGTATGTGCACATGTGTATTCGGTATCAGAAATTGCCTAAAATTTCCCAGCCTAAAAATGATCACGGGAGCATTTTTCTCCCACCTTTATTCAGCAAATAGCAAATGAACAGGAAGGAATCTTAGTCTTTATATGCGCTTTTATTTTTAAAAACACATGACATCTGATCCAAATAGTTGTCATAATTTAAAACGTGATTTGGCTTATTATTACTTCCCCCTCAAAAAATCATGCAGCCACCCCCTTCACGTTGCTATTTCTTTTAGACTTCCAAATCTGAAACATCTTTTAAAAATATCCCCAGTCCCTCTCACTGTCCTAAAAACAAACACACCCCACATCACACACACTAAAAAAAAAACGGGGGGGGGGTGTCTGCGAAAGAAAGAGGAGGCTTTTTACAAACAGAATTTAAGAAGAAAAATAACAAAGAATTTTGGCATGGACAGTGGCAAAGTATCTGCTGTGCTGTCTCTGACCCGCAATAAAATCCTGTTCAGAAATGGTGAAAAGGCTAACGAAGCAGACAGGTCAAACAAGATGAGGCAGAAACGTGGACGACAGGGGCTTATTCACAGTGCGTCCTGGACGCCGGGCAGCGACCGGCAGAGGCGGCTTTGGAAACGGCCAGAGGCCGCCCCCGTGGGCGGCTCGGCGCAGAAAGCGCCCGGGCGCTCCCCTCCGGACCTTTTGAACTCTGGCCGCTCGACAAAAACCCGCTTTTGAAAAGATGGCATTCACTGGGCTGTCAGAAGTAAGGAACCCCAAATCAAGGCTAAGGAAACCGCGTTGAGCTCAGAACTGCGTCTCGGGTTTGAGTCCTGACGCTTTGGATTAATTCCAGGCGCTAATTTCAAACGTTCAAGGCGGCTCTTTGGGGAAAGAAGACGACGAGAACGTCGGACTTATTCAACAAACATGCGTGTTGTTGTTTTAATGCTGGAAGAGATGAGGTTGCGTTTCTTGCCAGGAGCACGCCTAGCTTTTAATTACGTGCAAAGGGAGTGATCTGAAGGCAGGCGAAGACCCAAACGACGCTCTGCCTTTTGTCCGAGACCTCTGGCGACCTGCGGAGTTGACAGGGACAGGCGCTTTGCGCCCAGAGGTGTTGTGGAGGGGCCTCCAGGGAGTTCCCTGCACCCGGGGTGGCCCCGAGTCTGTGCCCACAGGGAGGCAGGGTGGAGGGAGTTGGAATCTGGTTCCCAGCCATCATTCTGAACACACCCTTAGCCATCTGAGGTTCTCCGCGAAGGGTGCTTCCATGAACCTGGGAGGGAAATTTGTGCTGCAATTGTTTTTTCTTCTTCTGAGTGCACTGTGAAAATAAAGGACTTCATCGGGCCTCCTGGCCTGCGGGCTTTGATGTGTTTCAGACCTGTGCTCTGGCTGGGAAACCATCCGTCCAAATCGAGCTCTCACCCCAGATTGAAGGGGCCCACGGCGTGATCATACTCTTGGCGTCGGGCGCATGGGTGGAGGAGGACTGAGTCCGGGTCCGCAGACACGCGGGCACTCCCTGTCCCCTCCCGCGAGCCCCACCACGGGGCTGCTGCCTTTGCGGCCAGTCGGTTGCTTGGGGTCGGCCGCCCTTCTTATTTCATTCAGCACAAAAGGTTTGAGGTGCATTGCTTTCTCTGGCGTAAAGCCCTCGCCGGGTCAGAGTGAAATCTCCGCTTTTTTCAGGAGCATCGCAACACAAAAGGTTTAAGGGGGGAAATTGTTAAAAGGAAGCCCTTTTCTCTCTAGGCTGAATGCAGTGGGGAGATTAAAACTTTCATTTGAGATTTTGTTGTATTCATGGTGGTGGGGCCGTGAATAGGGCCAAGGCAAAGCCCCCCGCGCGGGTGTGTGCCCCTTTTATCTGGCGCACATCTTCAGACACAGGTCGTTTTGCACTTGAAAGCGGGGGAAAGAGGAGAATGTGGGATTTTGACAGCTGATATTGGCCTCTGAACTCTTGATGGGGATTTTCTAATTAACCCCGAGCACCCATCAGGTGCCCAACAAGGAATGATTTGTGTCAGAGAGGGCAAAAAGTTTCCCATTTTGATCAAATGGTCAGAGAGGGTTTTAAAGGTCCAGAGTAAGGAAATTTACAGACTTCAGCATAGAATCTGAAAAGCCAAATGATGCAGATTGGGTTAGGAGAACTAGTACCAGGGACTGTTAAGTACTATCTTGGCATTCACAGCATCCAAACTCTTGGGAAAAGGAAAAAGAAAATGACTCCTTGGGGGTGCTTTTGGAAGCTAAGATTGGCTAAGAAACTTGGGTGGAGAGCTCTCTTAGTTGTCTGAACTGGAGGTTTCTATTTGTTGTAATTCTAGTTCGTGCTTAAGACTCTTGGTCAAGACCCTAACACACCACACATGTGCTGAAATAAACTCTGCATGGTTTTAGAAAAAGCAGCTCCAGGGTCTGAGATAGTTGCAATGGCTTAGCAGCCCTTGTAAAATAGAACAGCTGATTCATTTGCTCAAAGCCAAAACCATGTGGGTTGTTTTGGATCAAACCCTTAGAAGAAATAATACATTCAGCTGATGAGCCGCCAAATTCCAAGTCCCCTGGGCATTCAGATTCAGTGAGTGGGGACAAGATGTTTGAAAAAGGCCCAACCCAGGTGATTCTGGTTGACTAGACCAAGCTCTAAAGCAGTGTTTCCCAGGCTTCTCTGATGATCCGACTGTAAATGCTTGTTTAAGAAACCCAAAAACAAAGTTTGTCCTTTTTTTTCTACTGATAAGATGAATCAGATAAAAATAACAAATTTTGAGCATCCAACTTCAGACTGAAGCAAAACTCCAGGTGGGTAAGTTCTGAAAATGTATATTTTTAACGGGCTTCTCAGAGGGCTACAAGACTCCTCCATCTCTTGCTCTTTCTCCTGTGTCCCTGGCTAACTGCTTCTCAGTCTGTTTTGCAGATTCATTTGTTTAACATTTTAAAATTTGTTTGTAACTCACAAGTAATCGCGTATATTTATGGGGTACAATATGATGTTTGGATCTCTGTGTACATTACAGAAAGACTCATACAAGCTGATTAATAGTTCCTTTCCATCTGCCTGACCTCTCCATATTGGGAGAACATCACGGCTCATATTCTCTTTTTAAGCTCAACTTCCATGGTGTGCTCATCAAGACTTATGAGTTTCTCCCAGACACCCAAGGTTACAAGTCTGGCTCAGATGTCCCCCTGCATCTATACTCTCTCCGTATCTAATCACCTGCTTGATATTGCCACTTGGTCTTGACCTCTGGTCTGGAATCCAGAGCAGTGATTTTTCAGCTGGTGTGCCATGAAAGTTTTTAAAGATGATTAATTAAATTATTTTTGAAAGAACTTCAAAGCACAATATGTATGTTCTTTTTTTAACTTTCTTTTTATCAATATAATTTAAGGTGCTACAGAAGTTTAACTATAGGTTCGAGTGTGCTGTAAGACAAAAAAGGTTGAGAAATACTGCCCTACAGTATTCTATCCCCAGGCACCAGACAGAAAGCCTTCGTGCCTGGAGCATGGTGTGCTATGGAAGAGCACTGGGAGGTATGGTTGGAGAGGAAGGCAAGGCCAGGTTATGTAGAACCCTGTAGACCATAGGAAGGAGTCTACGTTTTATTTAAAGGGCCTTTGGAAGGTTTTTAGAGGTATAGGGAGTTAGGAAGACATTACATGATCTAATTCAAGTTTTTTTTTTTTTTGTAGAGACAGAGTTTCACTTTATCACCCTTGGTAGAGTGCCCTGGCATCACACAGCTCACAGCAACCTCCAACTCCTGAGCTTGGGCGATTCTCTTGCCTCAGCCTCCCGAGTAGCTGGGACTACAGGCGCCCTCCACAACGCCCGGCTATTTTTCTGTTTTGCAGTTTGGCCGAGGCTGGGTTTGAACCTGCCACCTTCGGTATATGGGGCTGGCGTCCTACTCGATGAGCCACAGGCTCTACCCCTAATTCAAGTTTTAAAAGGTCATTCTTGACTGCCATGGGGAGAGGCAATTATAAAAGGGCAAGAAAAGTAGGAGCTGTGAGACCAGTTAGGAGTCTTTTCCAATAGTCTAGGCCAGAGATAATGGTGGCTTGGTCCAGGTGGGAAGAAGCATTGGTGGTAGAAAGGAGTGGGCAGAGAGGGCATAATTGTGAATGTAGCCACAACTGGTCTACTGAAGGATGGGATTTAGAACATTTCAAAATAACGATGAAGCTCTAATTTGCAGAGAATCTGCTTGCCTCACAGTAGGTCATCTGATACATGAGAGGAGAGAGGGTAGAAGCCACCCCCTGGGGCTGCACCTGCCTTCTTGACCTCTAGCACCTGCCTCCTTGGCCTGTGCTTTGTGCTCCTGGGGGCCTGCAGCTCCTCCGGGACCACTGGGTGTGCTGCAGCTGACTGTGGATGGAGAGATCCAGGTGGCAGAAAACCTCTTTGGCTGCTCTCAACTCACTGGGAAGATTAGGGAAGGTCAGATATTGCTCATTTTTTGTTGTCTTTGGGGATAAAAAGATTTCTAGGCATGACCTGAGGCCCTGCTCAGGGGGCTGCTTCCTTAGGATGCTTGGTGAGGCCGCATAGGGCCACAAGAGGCAACTGTCCCACATCCAACTGACACCCTTACAGCCTAACAGTTCATGGTACATGGGAGAGTCATGGCACGTTCAGGAAGGTGCTTTAACTCAACCAGTTCTAGTCAGTGAGCAGAACTGTTATGCACCAACTTGGGTCCTCCTAAAATTCATGAGTTAAAGCCCCAACCCCTGGTGTGCTGCATTCAGAGAAAGAGCCTTGAAGGAGATAATTGTTAAATGAGCTCATAAGGGTGGGACCCTGACCTGATGTGACTGGTGTTCTAATGAGAGAGACACACCAGGGATACAAGCACACAGAGAAAAGGCCGGGTGAGGGCATAGCATGGAAGTGGCCTTCTATGAGCCCAGGAGAAAGACTTCAAGGGAAACCAAACCTGCCAGCACTTTGATCTTGGACTTCCAGCCCCTAGAACTATGAAGAAATAAATTTCTTTTGTTTAAGCCACTTAGTCTGAGGCATTTCATTATTCATCACTGCCTTAGAAGACTAACACAAAAACTGAGCCAAATGAGTGATTTTTGTCTTGGTTCCTCATTGTGAACACTGAGGAACTCTGGAAAAATGTCTAGGTTCTACCCTTAGAAATTCTTATTTTATAGGTAAATTCTGATTTTATAGCTTTGTTATCAGGACTTTAGAAAGTTCTATAGTTGAGTCTAATGTCTAGGCAATGCAAGAACCACTGGGGTAAAAGTTTGAAGGAGACATATCTAATTCTATCTGTAAAAACCTTTTTGTGGGTAGTCTGTTTGGTGAAGTGGTGAGACTCTTATTCTCGGGAGTATTTAAGCAGAGGCTGGACATAGTGTAAGGGCTTTGCGTGAGAGGTGGGACCGGGTGACTAGAATGATATTCCTACTGGCAAATGGAACATCCACATTGCCACGCCCCCATCCATCCTCACTTCCACCTGCCCCCACTCAGCGTGGATGGTCTACTTGGTCATCCTGCGGGGTTTCTGGTCTCTACCCCTTCTTCTCCCAGTTGCCTTACTTGGCTGTGTTTCTCTGTGGCCTCCCAGGTCCTCCCCATTGAAAGAAGAGGCTAAACTCAATGTATCCTCAGGTCTTTTCCACATCTCAGATTTCTTAATTTTAACCCAATAAAATATAGCTTTTTGACTGTAACAGGAGAGGAGAATTAAGCTGGCAGCTTCAAGCCATATCAAGGTTCTGTCCAAGAGAAAGGCAGATTTAGCCAATGAGCTATGCTTATTTCTGCACAAATTAAATTAATGGAAAATGCGAGGTCACCTGGGGTTGACCCTGACAGACAAATGCTTTCTTAGCATGATGGCTTGGGAAAGCTAAATGTGTCTTGGGCACACCTGTCAACCTTTTTTGTAGTTTTTTTCAACTAGATGCTTTTCCTTCTGTAAGTGAGCATGAAGAGAGAGGTAGTGTTGGCTTAGGGAGGATGTTTATACACCCTCTAACCAGTGTGGGAAATCGTGGACTCTTGGAACAGTGGGTATCACAGGCTGTTCTGCTATGGACCTTCAGAGCCTCTCCTGCAATTTATCTTCCTGTATGCTTTGTTCCCCCTTGCATGGACTCGGCCTGCTCTTGTTACTTTGGGTCCTTGCCTTCAACTCTCCCCTTTGGGAGTCTCTCCTTCCTAAGTGCAGTTGCCAAATAGGGTGCATCGTGCTCTGTTGCACCTTTTATGCCACGCTGAAACCAACCACAAGGCTTTGGCACTAGACTCATGACTGATAATGGGCAGAAGCAGGCAGAAGTAGCAAAAGTGGCCAACTTGAAAACAGTAAGTGATTTTAAGTTTTAGAGAATTTTAGAATCAAAGACTCTGTTGGGTGGGGAAGCTATAGCCTTCTGATTTCAAGATTGTTCCTTTTTAAGGAACCACTGTAATCCCCTCCTAATGGGCCTCTTGGCTCTGTTCTTGCTGGCTTCCACTTAGGTGCCCACATTGCAGCATCATCTTTCTAAAAACCTACATTTTTACTGAAGCATAATGTTCATAAGAAGTACACATATGATAGGTGTACAACTTGAAGCGTTTTCACAAACTGACCCAACCATGTAACCAGCATCCAGATCAAGAAACAGAACGTCCCTTGTCCCTAGAAGCCCCTTCGTGGCCTGGGGCAGTTGCTGAGCTCCCCACTAAGGGTAACCACCAATTAGAAAATGCTCTCGTTAGATATGAACGCCTTTCTGTCTCAGCCAACACTATCTTTTCAGAAAATAAATCTGACCGCATTATTCTCCTGTTTAAAATCTTTCTGTGACTTTCCACTGCTCAGAAGGTAAAGACCAAATTCCTGAGCACGGCCTGTGAGACTGGGAATGAGCCGCTCTCACCGGCAAGGTGCTGCCCTCACCACACTTGCCCTGCTTGTCTTTCTCTGACTCAGTGCATTGTTCTGTCAAATGCCCACACCTGCTTGAACTGTCTGGTCACCAGGTCTTTCCACATGCTGTTTCTTCTTCCTAGAATCCCCTTCCCGCCCCCTTTTCTCTCTCCTGGGCTAACCCTGCTCTTCCTTTGGGTCTCAGCTCACCTTGTTCTGCCTTCAGGAAACTGATCCAAATTAGATCCGGTTCCTCCTGTTTGTTCTCTCAGCACGTTTCCTTTCCAGCCCTTATCAGAGGATGCATTTGTATAATTAGCTGGTAAGTGTCATTTTCTCTGGCCTATAACTTCAGTGAAGTGTGGCAGTGACAGAATGAGCTCCCTGGGACCCAGATGGGGAGGGCCCCAGACGTGACATGAGGACGTCCCAAAGGCAGACACTGCTGCTTTTTGGATTTGCTTTGGCCAACTGAGGATAGCTATTTTTGCTCTAATTTTATTATTTGGGGAGGGATTTGCATTACTCTTTAACTTTTTAATTACAGAAGTAATCATCCCTATAGAAAAGTTCAATCAGTATAGAAATATAGAGGAAAAAAAGCAAAACGTACTTCCTACTCTAATTCTAAATCTCTGCCTGCTCCTGACATGGCCACTACCAAGGATACGGTATGCATTTACCAGATCTTTTTTTGTGAATTTACAACATGTACAAATTTGGGGTTGTTTTCAGTTAAGCAGGGCATACTGTATTCTGGGTATTCTGCAACTATTATTTTTCATTTAGGATTTTTGAATATCTTTTCAAGACAATAGAAACAGAGCTACAGAAACTCTCTTAAGCAACTTCCACTGAACCAATTCAGATAAACCATTGCTTTCCATTCTCTCTATTAAACACACAGACTCATGCTGAGAAATCCTGAATGCTCTTGTCTTACAGGCCACTCCACAGCATTCCTGTTCATGTCTGCCCTCCTCAGCTCAGGTGTGTGCTTCCCGAGAGCCAACTGTTTGTTCCCAATCCTGTTTATGCCACTTAATCTTGCTATAGTACTTAGATGATTTGATTTAATTTGATATTAGATAATGAAGTTTAAGTGCAAAATGAAAGAGAGCTATTGTTTCAATAAAAACTAAGTTTAGTATCTCTGAACCTAAGTTCAAAGCTGATTACTGCAAGCACATTGCTATCCAAGTAGAGAACACTGGGCATATTGAGGTAAGCAGTAACAATCTAAAAGATTTGGTATTCGGATTGTTTCTCGATTGTCTTTAATTTCTCCTTACACTTAAAAAGATGAAGCTTGAAATTATAGCTGATGTATTATGGGTTTATGTAAGACCAGTGAGACCAGTGAGCATTGGCTGCATTTTAGGAGATTGACAGATGAACACTCATATGGACATGGTTTAGATTAAAATAACATGTTTCAGGTCAGTGTGCATTATTTCACATGGTCCCCTGCTTTAACTGCTCTTTCAACTAGCTCACCAACAACCTACCCTGGCTGCAGGAACTTGCTAGACCTTGTACTTTGCTATGCCATACTCTACTGTACTGTACTAGGCTATAATATACTATCCATGCACACGGACTTTCTGTCCACCCTGTATATGTTTAAGGCTTTCCCCCAAACTAGATAGCTAGGGCTAAAGTGTGTCAGGACAGCACATGACTTTTTGAAGTCCTTTAGTGACCCTCTCTTTCATAATTGCCATGTCCTTCCTAGGTTGTGGCAAGCACTTGTATATAATCTTATTTTCATTTATTTATTTATTTTTTTTACAATAACTCCAGGGAATAGATAGCATTATTTCTATTTTAGAAGTAAGTAAACCGAGGCTTACAGAATGTACACACCATGTTTGTAAGTGGCAACATTGATTATTCATTCCAACTCTGACTGATTCTAGATCTGTGTCTTACCTGGTTTGTTTCACTGCTTCCCAGGGTCCTTAATCTTCAGAAGTTTAATTCTCTCCACCTGTGCTTGATCAGAGGCCCTTATAATACGATCTCGAAATTCCTGGACATTTCCAAGAGTCAGAGACTCAAAATAATTTTCATAATGATGTTAAGATATTATTTGATTTATTCACTCTCTCCCTCTTACAAGTACATTGTGGAGTTTCTCAGAGGCTACGTGGCATGTAATATCGTAACAGATTGAATGCAGAAGCAGAAATGACAATTAGCTGTCTTTTATTAAGCCTGACATGAAAAGAAATTCATAAAAATACAAAAACAATGCTACCTTGCTCCCTATTTTCTTTTTGTTTTGGAAAGAGAGTTATTCTTACCCCTAAATGCTACTTATGTTAACAAGCTATAGCTTTCTAGATTTTGAATTAACAAATATTTTCAAAATTTCTCAGTTTTAACTTCTCAAAGAGTAATAACTGACACATAAAACCCACACAAACAACATTTCTTTGGAGTCCTTAGTAATTCGTGAGATTTGTAAAGGGATCCTAAGGCCAAAAAGGGGAGAACGTATGTGGGTATTTCAGCTCTAAGTGATGGGTGGGATCCAGCCGTGCAGGTGGATGGAAGCATCCAGAGAGTGTGGAGTTAAAAGAAGAGAGGTGATCCAGGAGAGGAGTCAGTGGTAGAAAGGCCCACCTGCTTTGGTCATTTCCTATCTCTGCCATAGGCATGAGATCCTAAAAGGCTGTCTGCCTCAATTTGGGAGTGGATGTTTATCTTCCTCTGGCTGGGAAGACAAGGAAGGATTTCAAGTTGCAGTGTAACATACACAGAGGCTTAAAACCAAAACAGATGTTAAAGATGTAGTTGGAAATTGAGGTGCTTGACAAATGAGAAGGAAAAGCATTGCTTCCAGCCTTCTGGCTTGGGAACTCGGAATCAGCAAGTGGAAAGCTTTGCCTGTGGTCACATAGCTCGTCAGTAGCAGCATGTCTGCAGGAAGTGCTCTGAAGCTGGTGCGTGCTTCCCACCCTGCTAGGTAAGACATTCCCCATCCTCCTGCCCCATTTTCTTTCCCCTCTAAATCTCAATCGATTAAAAGCAAGATAGAAGTGAGCACGCTTTTAGTGACTCTGTGTTCTCCCTGTTGAGGGTCCACCGCTGGAATTAAAAAAAAAAAATCTGTGAGCAAAACTCTTTGGTATATCTCCTTAAATCAATCCTTATGATGGTTGTGCTGTGCAATGTTTAGATTGTGTGGGCATAAATAGAGCCTAATGAGGCTGGTAAGAGGGCAGGATGGGCGGGGAAGTCATGTCAGATGGGGGCCCAGTCGGCAGGGCAGGGGGTGGGCTGCTGTCTCTAGTGGCCCAGGAGATAGTAGGTATTATTGGCTTCCGTGGCCCTCAGGGTTCGATGGGTTTCTGTTCCTGCAGCACAGGCTGTAAGAAGAAGGCATAGTTGTCACGGTTCTGATGGGCGCTAGAGCCTGTAATAATAAGTCGAATCAATCTTGTTGACACTTCTTGTTTCAGCTGTTGCTGTGACAAATTGTTTCTTTGCTGAAGTTCAACTCAAGTATCAGTGGTATGTGTGCTTGTGAGCGGGTGTGTGGTTGGGCAAGCCTGAGGTGGGGCTGCTTAAGAAAACTAAATTTTAGGAAGCCATAGAGTGAGTGGTGAGGTCATGAGAGCAGCCAGTTATATTTTATCTAACATTATTCTTCCTATTGAAACCCAGAATGCAAAACGTAGTTTTAGCTGCAGCCTGTGAACATTCCTACTTTATGTTTTGGAATGCTTTGGCGTTGTATGACTAGATGGAAAATTAAAAGTTCCTTTGTAGGCTTATTGCACATAAGCAATAATCTCTTTCCTGTGAGAGCCTGGGGTGCTGACATCACTATAGAATAGTCCTATCTACAGGCGGGAAGTGTTCCAGGGAAAAAGGATTTGGCAGCAGAAACCCAACTCTTTCGTCAGCATCGATTGTTAAACCCACCGGTTTTACTCTCTCCACGTGTCATGGGTGAGCCTTCAATTTCCTACCAAGGATTTTGAAGTTCTGGTGTAGCACTTCATGCATCTAAGGACTGGAGGAAAAATTTAGGGGAAATGATTTTGGAACAATGACAGCCAGTCTTAAAGTCCTTTGTGATATTTCATAACCGTATATTTTATACTTTCCTTGGTAATTTCACTCAAATGCCCTATAAGCACCCTAAAGCCAGTATGTGATAATCTTGTTATTCTGGCCCCAAACTGCTCCTTTTTTATTAGTTTCTAGTACTAGTACTAGCCAATGGAACCATGATCCTCAGGAATGTCCACGCCCGATCCTGAAGGACGTCTACATTCCTTCCTTTCATACCCTAGAGTTAGGGTGAACAGACAGTTTGTCACCCAAAGCAGGACACTTTTATGAATGCAAGGGGCACTATTAATAGTGAAGCCAGGACAACAGATGTAAACAGAGATTGTCTTGGGCGAACCTGGACCTCTGGTCTCTAAATTGTCCCCATCCTACTCCGTCTATTTCTTCCTTTCAGTTGCCTTTGCCACTGCTTTGGTTCAGGCCCTCACCAGCCCCCTCTTGGACTACGGCACCAGCCTGCTAACTAGCTCTCTGCTCCCAGGCCTGGCCTCTTCCAATTTACCCACCATCCCCATCTACATCACTCTCTGGCACAAATCCCTTCCGCAGCAGCTCTGTATACTAGAGTATACACCAGACTCCATAGGAGAGAGCTCATGGTCCTTCTTCATACGAGAGTATGAACACCAGACTCCATAGGAGAGAGCTCATGGTCCTTCTTGATGGCCTCATCCCTTTCCAGCATTCTCCCCTCCCCCTTCTTCTCTGCACCCAGTTCTCTAGCACCACGTGCCTGTGGTGCCTGATACAAACCACCATGTATCCTGCTTTTAGGATCTTGCACATGCTGTTCCTACTCCTGAAATCTTTAGCCCCCTTATCTATCCACCTAGAAATAATTCAAAGTTTTGCTCAAATGTCCCCTATTCTGGGAGGTCTTTTATAACATAACAATGTGTGGATTTCCCATCGGTGTATCCTGGGGCCAAGACCTGTGTGTAATCTCTGGAAGCTCTGAGCTTCAGGCAGGACTGCCAGTGATCTTTATGTGAACTTCAGACGGGGGTCCTCCTGGATGGTTACGGCTCCTGCTCACAGCTGGACAAGCAGAGCTTGGCTTGGATTTCAGACCACGACTCCCTCTCACACTTGTTCAGTGCACAGAACAAAAGGTGTAGGGCACATTCAGTACCCTGCACGTGGTGGGGACTTGGTGAATGTCTGATGGACGAATGTGTTCTAGGTTGTGAAATCACTTCGTCCTCTTCTCACTCCAAGTACTCAAGTCTACCAAAGGCTACGTGACATACCCTGCTCTCTCTGTCCTCTCCTCCTCCCGACCTCTGGGGACACCTTCTAACTGCTACCATCCTCCTGCCTAATCACAAGGGGCGGTCTCAGTGAATCCTTTGGTCATTTATCTCATTTTCCTACCGTGCTTTTTCACTGGTAAATGCCAGTTCAGATTATCAATGTCTTTTTAAAGAGTGACATGAACTTATATCCACTTATTTAACATTATCTTCTTGAACTGCTAATTTATAGTCAGTTTTTATCCACATGACCTTTTGGCAAAAGAAATTTGTGTGTGTATGGTGCTTTTAAGATTGAAAGTGAGAAACGGTCAATCTGAACAAAGTTGAGTAAAATGGGTCTTTGGTTGTGGATTCTGCTGTATCAAGTAGGCACCAAGGCCAAAGTTGAGCCTCAGAACATCTGGGACCAGGCTCAGTGACACCATCAGTATGCTGTCTCTTGTGTTTACAATTCTGTGCACATCTGCTTTGTTATCTGTCTAGCTATTTGTTTTCTCTGCTTTTCGGGCTCATGTGATGGAAAGGAAGTCATTCATAGCCTCTATGTTTTTCTTGGTGCAACTTTAAGTACCTGAGAGGGATTGGATGGACGACTTTTTCTCAATCTCAGTTCCAAAATTCTGGGAAAGGAGTTTGGTGATCCAGCATGAGCCAGATGTGTTCTCCTAGTCCAGTGGGAAAATGTCATATGAGAACATGGCAGCTTCTTCTTCATTCATACAGATGCAGAACAAAAAGGGAGAGTGTATTCATTCATTCTCAACCAACACTTACTCTGTCCAACATGTGTCCACACTCTGTTAGCTACTGAAGATACGGTGGTGAGCAGGCAGGCCAGATTATGGCTCTCTTGAAACCTACATTGTAGTGAGGGAAAGGAATCATTCCCTGGGAACTCAAGAAATGCTTTAATTATGAAGTTGATAATAAATGTAAATAGGGTCACAGAAGGCTACTCTGAAGAGATGACTTTAGACTACAAGTTAAAGGATGACAATGAATGAGCCCTCAGAAGAGCTGGGGTAAAAGCTTTCCAGGTTCCTCCAGGAGGAAGAGAGGGCAGGTACAATGGACCTGAGATTAGGGAAAGTTTTGGGGTATTTGAGAATCAGAAACAAGCCTTGTGTGGACAGGAGGGAGGGAGAATGAAAGTATTCTGAGATGAGGTTGGGCAGGAAACACAGAGGCTTGCAGGCTGTGGCAATGATGTTCAGAGCAATGGGAAGTCATTGACAACTTCTGAGAGGCACGATGTCACCTGGCCTAAGGGTTATGGGAGGCATGGATTGGAGTGCGAATATAGGAAGATGGGAAGTTATGGCACCAGATGGCTTGAATGATGTTGATGCCAGTGGGAATCCCTTGGGGATTACTTGGATATGGAAAGGGAGGAATCAACAAGGTCTCCTGGAATTTGGCTTGAGTAACTTTATAGTTACTGGTGGTGTCATTTACCAAAAAGCCTGGAAAGAGACACAGGTGGGTGGTATGGGAAAAATCAATAAGTCCATTACTAATTTTGAGATGTCTATCATCTCAACTGGAGTTGTCAAGAAGCCACTCCAACATATTAATCTGGAGCTGACAAGAGTGGTCTAGACTAGAGATAGAAACTTGGGAGTACCCATATGGATCAGTATTTCAAGAAATGTAAAGTAAATATGATAATAATTCTAGGATTGCAATAGAGCTGAACAGTAGATACAGGGGTATTTGCTATATGGTTCTCTGTATTTTTCTGTAGGTTTGACACATATGAAAACACATTTAAAGAAAAGGAATAAATGACATTAAGTCCTAAGCACTTGAAAGGAAACAATAGTTTATTTCAGAATCACCAAAAAAGCAAAAAAATCTTGATTTGGAATTGTGGCTTCTAGCCTAAGAATTATTATAGTTGCTTGAATTTCCTAGGAGCAAGTGAAATAAAGAGATTATTATGGGATGGGAATTTAGAACAAAAACTGCATTTGCTTGACTTATGTAGAGTCTCAGCAGATAACAAAGAAGAGCTTGGAGACAAGGCACTAGTACCTTTTCACAGAGGTCACTTAGTCTTCCAGTGGTTCAAGAGTGCCATATAGTCATCTTCTAATAACATTCACTTTTCTAAAACAACTTTATCTAAAAAATATAAATAAATTTCTGATTTAGTGCTATTGATTTTCTTATTGTTATTTTTCTAGCAACTATATTATGTGTTTTGAAGTTACATTGCCAATGAATAATTGTTTTCAACCCTATAGATTTATGAATTAACCCTTCAGGATCCTAACCTAACATTGTTACCTTAGGGATTTGTTTTCCAAGAGTCAAAGAATGAATTACCAGTGTAATTTTGGATCCTATTCTGTTTGTAAATTTGAGGCAATCCATTTCCAGTTAGACAGTTATAGTGCTTGATTGCAAAAAAGACTTTCATTCTTCCTGTTGACAACGTTATTTTGTAGCTCCTCCCAACCAGAGATGGATTATGTTTCCCCACCCTTCAAATCTAGGCTAGTCTGGGCCTTTGGCCAATAGAATATGCCAGTAAAGAGACAATATGCCAGTTCTGAGCCTAGATCTCAAGAGACCTTGATTACCTCCATTCCTTCTCTCCTAAATTTCCATTGCCATGCAAACAAGCCTTGAACTAGCCTTCTGGAAGATGAGATACCATGTGGAACAGAGCCAAGCCATGCTAGCCAAAGCCATCCTGCAGCATCCATCCAACCCACAGTTGACAAAACAGTGACCAGAAGAGTGAGCCCAGCCAAAATCAGCTAAATCTGATGCACCTCAGCATAACTCTTGAAAATTAGTAATGGGCTGTGGTTTAACTCACAGAGTTTTGACTTATTAAATAGCAATAACTAACTGCTACAGATATGCAGCTTTGAACCTTGGAGAAAGTATTTAAGATAGAAGCTAATGCTCTATGATTAGATACACCAACACTTTTTTCAATAGCGTAAGACTTCAACGTGGCATATAACTAGAAATGTATTGCTCTGAACATTGACTTGTGGCTGTTATTAGCTCATAAGGAAGTGATTATTTTTTGATACATTCTGCTGAAAAGTATTCATGGGAAAGGATCAGATTAATTTTACTTAGATTTTTGACCTTTTGACTTGTCTAATGCCTATTACATGACCATTTCAAATCTTAATGTTATGGCAACGTAATCACATTCTTTGTCTCATTAAGTAGAAGTATATGATTTCAATTTGGCTACCTCTTTGAGAGCAGAAAATTGCTGAAATGATACTAATGAAATGCTCTCTGACTTGCATGCCCTTAAAAATATCTCAATTATTTGTGTCATTCTCTGTTTTCCTTTGACGTTTTTCCATAGACATCTACTTGGCATGTTGTACAAAGGGATGTTTTTCAGGAAAGAGAGGGAAGAAAATGTTCACCTGTTTTCAAAAGTTGCCACCAGGATCCTGACACAGGCAAAGATTCTTTCTCTCATCACCATATCATTTCCCTGAACAGAATGTAATTTCATCAATTTTCCATGCTTATGGTCATGAATGCTTGGCATTACCATATCTTAACATTAACAAAAAAGGAATTTCATGGCTCCAGTTTTTACTTGAAGGCAAGGAAGGCGTGAAGACCTCATCAGAAATACGGTGTGTCTCGTGTTGGCTCATACATGCCTCTGGGTGTAGACTTTCCTTTACTCCCTCTTTCCTTAATGTTAACACCAATGATAGATATTACTCCCCACCATCCATGCCCTGCCCTACCCTCCCATCCCCTTGCCCAACAAGGAGTCAAAAGTTTTTGTCAAGCAAGTTTTTATGACTCCTAAAATGTTGATGCTTCCCCAAGTCTAGACTGTTCTCCATTTCCCTTCTAGAATAAAAGTAGGAGCCATTTTTTGGAAAACATAAGTAGCATTCATAATAACAAACTTATTTTCCTTTATATGGCAAATATGGCTTTGAAATTAGATAAATGCATATCTTTTTTCCAAAACTGGTAATTGTAAGTCATGAAAAACCTATCAAGTATTGAAAGATTTCTATAGTATGGGAAAGTTCTTTACTACTTCAACTTATTTCTAGCTCTGCTATTTTACTAGCTCTATAACTTTGGGTAAGTTACTTATTAGTTACAAGTTAGTAGTCTACAACCCTGGTTTTTTGTCTATTTTTTTTTTTTAGAGACAGAGTCTCACTTTGTTGCCCTCGGTAGAGTGCCGTGGTATCACAGTTCACAGCAACCTCCAACTCTTGGGCTTAGGCAATTCTCTTACCTCAGCCTCCCAAATAGCTGGGACTACAGGTGCCCGCCACAATGCCTGGCTATTTTTTTGTTGCAGTTTGGCCAGGGCCGGGTTTGAACCCACCACCCTTGATATATGGAGCTGGTGCCCTACTTACTGAGCCACAGGTGCCGCCCGACCCTTTTTTCTTATGTGCAAAATGATAGTAGTAATTCTTACTTTATAAGATTGTCATGAGGCTTCAGTTTGCTAATACCTGCAAAATGCTTACATTGGTGCTTGCAAATGTAAACACTCAATAAATTATCCTTTTAAAGTTGTTATTCTTAATTTGTATTTTAAAATCATTTGTACTTTTTTTTTTTGCAGTTTTTTTTTTTGGCCGAGGCTGGGTTTGAACCTGCTACCTCCGTTATATGGGGCTGACACCCTACTCCTTAGAACCACAGGCACCACCCAAAATCATTTATACTTTTTTTGATACAGAGTCTCACTCTATTGCCCTGGGTAGAGTGCTATAGCATCAGAGCTGATAGCAACCTCAACGCTTGGGGTTCAAGCAATCCCCCCCCCTTGCCTCAGCCTCCTAAGTAGCTGAGACTATAGATACCCACCACAATGCCCAGCTAGTTTTTCTATTTTTAGTAGAGATGGGGGGTCTCACCCTTGCACAGGTTTGTCCCAAACTCTTCAGCTCAGGCAATCCACCTGCTTCATTCTCCAACAGTGCTAGGATCACAGACATGAGCCACTGCAGCCATCCAAACTATTTATACACATTTTATTTTTTGGACTGTAATAATCCTGGTAAAAGCTTTCTCATAATCTCTTACGCAAATTTAATGTTTGGCCATTTATACAAGGGTTTTGTATTTGGTGCTCATAGGCCTGTAACTAGGACCAGAGTGGGGGTTATCCTACCCACTATACAGATGGGGCAACTAAGACTTAATGACCAGCTTGCACTCACATGCCTAAGAAATATGAAAAATAGGTTGATACTGTGCAAAGCACTGGGGATGTAGCCAGCAGTGAACAGGGCAGACAACACCCTGTTCCCATGGAGCTTCTCTAGCAGAGGAAATAGGAAACCAACAAACACATGAATAAAATCCAGAGTATAAATCATGATCTGGTGGTTAATATTAAGAAAACACCTGAGAAATGCCATGATCTTGTATATAGAAAACTCTAAAGATACCCAAAAATGTAACTTTTAAATCTAATACAGTGGTTTCTTGATACAAAATCAATACACAAAATCAGTTGCATTTCTATACAGTAACAATGAACAATCCAAAAATGAATTAGAAGTATAATTCCATTTACAATAAGATCAAAAAGAATAAAATATAGTACTTAAGAATTATAACTAAGGAGATGGAAAACATATACTGAGAACTACAAAAAAAATTGCTGAAAAAATTAAAAACATAAATAAGTGGAGAAGCATCCTACGTTTGTGGATTGGAAGATTTAATATTGTTAAGATGCCAGTACTATCTAAAGCAATCTACATATCAAATGCAATTCCTATCAAAATTCTGATTCTTTTTTGGCAGAAATAGAAAAAAACACCTTCAAATTCCCATGGAATCTCAAGAGATGCCAAATAGCCATGACAATCTTAAGCAAAGTAAAATGAAGTAGGAGAACTCATACTCCCTGAGTTCAAAACTTACTACAAAGCTACAGTAATTAAAACAATGTGGTACTGGCATAAGACCAGCACATTAAAAGAATGGAAAAGAATAGAAAGCCCAGGAATAAACCCTTCTTTGGTCAAATGATTTTCAATAAGGACACCAAGACCACTTGATGAGGAAAAGATTTTTTTTCTACAAATTATGCTGAGAAAACTGAATATCAACATGAAAAGAATGAAGTTAGCCTCTTACACTGTATACAAAAATTAACTCACGAAGATGGTGGCCGAGTAACAGCTTCCTTGCAACTGGGCTCAGTGAGACTGGGGAGAGAAGACTTCAGGCATCTCTGGCTGACGAGATCTGCCCAGAAACACCCCTTTGGGACACAGGGAGACAGCGTGAGACTTCTGGACCCCCTGAGGAAGGCAAAAGCAGTGGAGATCTGGCAAGTGGTTGCGTGTGTTAGTTCGGTCTAATCCTGCCGGCAGCTGTGACTACAGCACCAGTGAGATTGCAAACTGG
>CAUYON010028821.1:0-27480 GCA_963573935.1 Arctocebus calabarensis | reverse complement strand
TTGCTAAGAAGAATATGTTCCAGCTCCATCCATGTAAACACAAAAGAGGTAAAGTCTCCATCTTTCTTTAAGGCTAATGAGGATGGGGAATTACAATATTATCTATTTCTGCTAAGGATAAGATGATTTGCCTGAGTTGTGATACTGCAAAATCATCATTAAAGAAATTCAGTGCTCATCAGCATTATAATACCCACAAGAACCACAAATACTGTAATCTAGAGAGTGAGGTGTGAAAGGTTGTATTGCAGAAATTAAAAGATAAAAAGCAAAGACAATTGGGCTTAGCACCCTTAGCTCAGTGAGTAGGGCACCAGCCACATACACAGAGGTTGGCAGGTTCAAGCCCAACCCGGGCCTGCTAAACAACGATGACAAATGCAACCAAAAAATAGCCGAGTGTTGTGGCAGGTGCCTGTACTCCCAGCTACTCAGGAGGCTGAGGCAAGAGAATCACTTAAGACCAAGATTTTAAGGTTGCTGTGAGCTGTCACCTCATGGCACTCTACTGAGGGCAACATATGAGACTCTGTCTCAAAAAAAAAAAAGCAAAGATAATTCTTTCAAGCAGCAATAAGACCTGGAAATAATACCATGGAAGCAACTTATAAAGTAGCTTCTATAATAAGGAAAAGAGGGAAGCAATTCAGTGATGTAGAAATTGTGAAAGAACGCATCGTCGAAGTTGTCTGATGCTTACACCCGATAAGGTTTCAAAGTACAAGCAACTGACTCTTTTAAGGAGAACGGTAACTGATTGGCAGCATGAATCAGCATCAAGGGTTTACTGTGCACAAAAAGTATTAACAGATCAGACAGTCTCATTTCTTTCCATCGTATCCTGCATCAGCAAAATGTGCTAAAGTTACTGTTTTAAGTGACACTTTGCAACAAGCCGTAAGCACTGTTGTTAACTATATTCATGCAAATGGATCAGCATCCTCTGTTTCTAACATGCTAAAGTTGAAGGAGAGGTACTAAGTGTGGGTCTGCTGATCATTCTAAAGTGTGTTGGCTATCACGGGGACAGGTGTGAGCCAAAAAGTTATCTCTGCAAGAACAGACAGTTAAATTTTATGAAGAACAGAATCAGCAACGCGAATTTTTAAAAGAATATTTCTGTAGGAATGCAGCATTTCTGTGTAATATCACATCAAATCAAAATGACCTATTTCTTTGCAAGGAAAAACTAAGTCTACATATGAAATGTAGCCAAAAAATCCAAGCATTTTGAAAAATGCTGTCTTTTCTCAAAACACGTCTTCACAAGGAAATTTCGGATGGCCATCTTCCCAGTTAGCGAAGGTCACTGATGAACAGGATGATACGAGCAAATCGCGTGAGGAACAAGCAGCTGTTACAGGCCTATTAATGGAGAACACAGTGAGGTTCACTGACATTGAGAATCATGACGTCACATCACATCAGCATTTCAGCCTCACCTCACTGAGGTCACCAAGGCACCTGAAGAACCTCACATGGAACTGACTGAGCTCTCAGCAGGTGACATTGTAAAGTCACTGATGCTGATAAAGATCCCATTGAAATGGGGGAAAATGTGGTGAACACCCACTCCATGCCGGAAATGCTTTCTTGCTTTTTAACCACTTATTTCTGCAAATCTGTTCTCCTACCCAGCCGAAATCAGGACGCCCTTAGGTCACAGATGTCTGACACCGTATAGAGGATCAGCTGAAACTGGGACCTCTGTGCTGCAACCAGATATTAACATGTTTTCCAGCAAAAAGCAGATACAACCAAGTCATTAAAACATTAGCTAACTTTAAAATAGTTTTTCAATTTTGAAATTATTAAGTACGTAGTAATTAGACTTTTTTTTCTTCTTGATACAGAGCCTCACACTGTCACCTCTGGTAAAGTGCCATGGCATCATCATAGCTCATAGCAACCTCAAACTCCTGGGCTCAAGTGACCTTCTTGCCTCAGCCTCCCAAGTAGCTGGTACTACAGGCTCCTGCCACAATGTCCAGCTATCTTTAGAGATGAGGTCTTGCTCTGGCTCAGGCTGATCTCAAACTCCTGAGCTCAGGCAATCCACCTGCATCAGCCTCCCAGAGTGCTGGGATTATAGATGTGAGCCACCCATAGTAATTAGATTTTCAATGTACATTTCTAAGTATACCTAAATTGAAATTGCTTGAATGTGGCCTCATTCGGTCACAGCTGAATTAATGTGGCCTTCCCACATGAAAGCTCCCCACTGGCAGGTTCCCTCAACACCCCCCCTAGACACCCCTAACACTGTCCTTTCAGATGAGTTTAGTGGACCCTGCGGTGCTGACTGGAGGGGCTGGGGCCAGCAGCCATGCCTGTGGGGAGGGGACAGCAAATGTCAGAGCTCTGGGCAGGGCTGGGAGCCAGGAAAACTCCCCTGGAAATGATAGTTGGGTAGAGGGATGTGGCCGAGATAGAGGCCCAGGACATAGAGCTCTTTGTGATGAGGCAGGAGAGATAAGGTGGGGTCCCAGGGGCCAGACTTGGTCATACAAACATTATGGGGAGGGGCTCTGAGCTTGGGGATGGTGGGCTCCAGCAGGAGCAAGGCTGGCTTCAGTGTGGGGCCTGAGGCCTGTGTCTCCGGGGTGAGGCCTACCCTGGGGAGGGCGTCAGGCCACTCTGTAGGATAGCTCTGTGCTCCCGACTATGCTGTGAGGAAGCCCTGGTCCTGCTCTGTCCGAAGCTGAGGAAGAAGACAGGAGGTGAGAGTGTTCAGTGGGGTCAGGGAGCGTGAGCCCTGTCACCTTCCAGCCCTGTGCTGGAATCCACGGCCAGGCCATGGGGGCAACTCTTAACACCCACACAAACTGGGTGACTCCACAGATCCAGGCTTTGGTACAAATGGGGGGAAGCTCTCTGTGCCTCAGTTTCCTCACCTGTCAAGCAGGCTATTGGCACCTAAAGTGTGGAACTGGGGAGAAACAATGTGAGATCAAGTTTTAAAAGCACAGCCCAGAGCCTGGTGTCAGTGTGGCCGTGGCACTTGCCCCTGTTAGTGGCCACCATGCCACATAAGTGGAAGGTAACAGCTGTGCTTAAGGTCTGGTTTACTTTATCCCTCAGGCATGCACATCCTGAGGGCCTCCTGAATGGCAGCAAGGACGCTCTCAGCAGTTTCTGGGGTGGAGCTGACAACTGGGCAGAGATGACGCTCACATTTTTCTAGGTGTATATAGTGGAAACGAAAGCAAAATATTATCACAAGCCTAAGTTTGTTTTACAGCTGCTTCTGATATATGACAGTGCTTCTTTGAGTTTTATCTAAACAACTTCCCCTTCCCTCTCGTTAGCTGCGATGTCCAGCTCATAGTCTCCCAGGCTGCAGGAAGGGGCAGCCCTGACACACTGGACCAAAAGCTGACACTCCCAGGCTGCAGTAAGGGGCAGCCCTGACACACTAGACAAACAAACAGCTGACGCTCCCACGGTGCCGTAACAGGCAGCCCTGACACAACTAGACCAACAGCTGATACTGCTGTCTGTAACCAGAAACGCTAATATACTATGTCCCTCTGATACTAATAAAATACAGGTGAGGCAGCTCTGAGGCACTGGGCCAACAGCTGCCACTCATCTCAGGTCCTGGTTGCTGGGTGCCAACTCTGGCCTCTGTTTCATCCTCCCATCCCCTGGACAGTGCCTGCCCCGTTCTGCCTCTTAGCCCCACACTGCACAGAGCAGTGGACAGAACAGGCACACAGTGGTCACTGGGCACCTCATGGCACAGTAAGAGTGAGCTTGCTCCGCCTTGTCAGAATGACGCCAGATCACCCAGATGTTGGGACTAGCAGCTCCCTGGGGAGGTTTGCCGTCTTGGGTTTATCGGAGCTGCCAGCTCTCATCTCTGCTCACACTCTCCAGCTTCCTCTGGCTATGGGGTTTATCTTGTTTTTCTCTTCTACTGTCTGGACTTGCATGTTTAGTTCATCTATTTTTTATCCCCTCTTGTTTATAATAAAAACACTTTGGATGATAAGTTTCCCTCCACGAGCATTCCTGGCACTTCTGGAAGCTTGGCTGAGCCGTGTCTCCCAGGCTGGTCTGTCTAACTCCCTTGGGCACTTTCCGCTCCTGTTTGTCTCCAGAGCCACCATGGAGGGCCCTGACCCATTCCCACACTGTCCTACTCATGGTGGCGGTGGTGTGATGAAGACACTCATCCCCACTTTGCTGTGCGCTGTCAGAGCCAGCACCCAACCCACTCGGTGGTGTGCATGTCACGCTGCAGAGACCGGGTGGCCTCTGGTCTGGTGCTCACTGCCATGCACCCAGCCTCTAGGCCTGACTACTCACCCGCTAGGGTGTGGAGTGGCCACAAAGCAGGTTTTGTCAAACAGTGACAAGGAGACATCTTGTCAGAGGCCCCAGAGTCCAGGTGGAAGGGTGGGGGGCCTGTCTGGTTAGGGGGTTTGAGGGAAGACCCATATTGGGAGCAGTGGTCCCAGCACGGTGACCAGGCTTATTGTGTCAAGACTAGATAGCAGGCAGACAGTGAGACATTAAAGGCCAGGCCAAGGGACCAGGGCCCCAATGGTGCCAGACTCCCACCCCAGGCTGGCCCACTCTAGCCCTGGAGCCACCCACCTCTGAGCCCAGGGCAAGGTCTGTCCCTCTGGCTGAGAGAAGGTTGGGTCCTGATTGCTTTCCATAGGGACCAGCTGCGGCTGGGTTGGGTAGGGGCAGGGCAGACGGGGTAGGGTCCCACCTGAGGGAACAACAAGCTGTAGGCAAGGTACTGGCAAGAGAAGCACGTGCCCCTAACAGCACTAGCAAGTGGACACTATGGCGACACCATCTAAAAGCCAAGACTCCAAGTACCTCGAGTGTCAGTCGTGACCGACGAGGAAGTCTCAGCCAGCGCTCAAGTCCAGAAGGTGAGCCTCACCACTGCTCAGAAACACCAAACTGGGTCAAAGTTGGCCGGTTGACCCACTAGCAAGAGGAAGACTCCAAATGAAGACCCAGGAACTCCCCTCTGTACCCAAGCTTGAGACCCCAGGAATGTAGAGTGCTGAGTTAATAACACCATTCACCCACCAGCAGGGAAAATAACAAAACACATTTTCTCAATGGTACTGGGAAGGAATGCGATAAAACTCAACATCTCTTCTTAATAAAAAGACTACCCAAAATGGATGTATTAGTTTACATTCCCACCAGCAATGTAGAAGAGTTCCCTTTTCTTGTGACCCTTCATTTTAAATATTTCATGCAAGACAAAACAAAAACCAATGTATATTTAACAGTTAACTAGCTATTTTCAAAATCAGGTAAAAATTCTCTTTCTGATTGCTTTGGTTGCTTCCTTAGATGTTTGAGTTCAACATTTTGCAGTAAATCAGTATGTTCTTTCCCTTACACATATTGAAATTGATTTTTCAGGAAAGGAGAAGGTCTTCTATTGTGATTTTTGATAATAAGAGGATGGACCTCCCAGAATAAAACTAACTGAATCAATTTAAATTTCAATGATACCATTGCTTTGGCACATAAAGACATTATCTTGCTTTCAAGAGTATCATTTAAACTGTAAGTTCAGGGTGGTGCCTGTGGCTCAAAGAAGTAGGGCACCGGCCCTGTATGCCGGAGGTGGTAGGTTCAAACTCAGCCCCAGCCAAAAACTGCAAAAAATTAAAAAAAAAAGGAAATTATAAAAAATAAATAAATAAAAAATAAAATGTAAGTTCATTTGGCAATATAAACTTTAAACCCACATCAGTTAACATGTTAATTATTATTTAAGACCTTAGTAGGAATTAGTGGACAGCTATTAGAGATAAAATAAAATGTTTCCTGCCTAATTAGAAATAAGCCTGGCTCTAAAAACATTTTTCAAAAAATGCTACTTTCCTGCTTTTGATTTCTCTGGCTCAGAATCTTTATTTTAATAGAGAGGGTCACCCTTGGTAGGAAAAATATCTAGAAAGGTATCGTAAAGTGTATGATCATGACACACAGTTCATTGAGAACTATCTATTAAGCTCATATTATAAAATGAAATCTAAGCACCTTAGCATCACTTAGGGTCCTAGCAGGAAATAGGTGGCATGCTGGTAAAGGAAATCCAAGATAATGTAATTCGGGCTCTATCGATGTAGTAGAAGCAACAAATGATAATGAAGCACCCAGAAACCCAGAGATTTAAAGCAGGAAGCTGTTATTAGCCCTAGGCCCAAAGGTACAAAGTGGTCATATGTGTTGTTGGAACCTAACAAGAGTCAAGGGAATGGTAGAGGGGCAGGCTGGTTAGACCAAAGAGCAGAGCCACTGCCAAATCATGGCCCAGCAGGTGAACCAGGGAGAGCATAGGCTCTGACCTCTCATTTCGTTGCTCTTTGATTTCTACTGCTGCTTCCTATTGACCAAATCCAAGAAGAAGCTGGAACACAAGGAAGTCCAGCCAATGTGGATTCTGTAGGCCAGTCCTCTTCTCACTAACACTCCCATGCCACCCATCACACACACAGGAGAGAGTGGAGAAGGGGCCTAGAAAGGCAGATGGAGAACAACCATTACATCTTTTGTCGCAATCATAATCATACAACATATTGGTCCTTAGCTATTCCTCACTGAGGAGTTGATGAGAACTATCTGCCATTATTCTACTTTTCCGAATTTCTCTTCTTCCGGGCTCTGAAGTTCTTTCTAGTTTTATTATTGTTCCATGTCATTCTGTGCTAGAATATGATATGGTCCTCATTATAGGGGTGTTTTGATTTTTTATTTTTTGAAAAATAATATCTTTTTTCTTTCTGTTTTGCTAAAGTTTGCTTGGTACCATGCTTGGTTGGTGCCATGTCTTGAATAGTTGGTTTCAACAAACAGTTGCCCTCATTAACATATTCCCTAATATTCTGGCTCCTTCATCTCCTCACTGTTTTGAGATGGCCTTTATCACCCCTGTTAGCTGTACAGATCTCTCCTCAAACCATCTGCTTATCCTACATCTCCTTAGCAATGGGAGGGGACTTTACAATTTACTTTAATGGTAGACATCACTTTCTCAGTGGGGTAAAATTTTACAGTGGAAATAATTTCTTAATATACAATCAATGTAAACATCTTCCTTCATTTTTCTCTCTTCATTATTCCTTTTATTCTTGTTCCTTTACATTGATTTGCTTTCTTTTTTCCTGTTTGCTTACAAAGTTGTGAATTAAAATATGACATTATGGTACATAATAAATTGTGTGTGGGTAGGTATGCATGTATATTCAGGGAGTTATAACATGTGTTTAAGAAAGTCTTACATATGTTAATATGTAAATTAAAAATCAGGGCGGGTTTTACAGTTTGCAGATCTGTTTAACTCTGTTTCGCAGGGATGGTGGCATGCTTTTTACCAGTTATGTTATTCTAACTATGCCTTTTTCACTCCACTCAGATTCGAAATGAAAGCAAAGCCTCCGGGTCTGGGCTCTGTGAGGGAGATGAAGTGGTTTCTATCAATGGCAATCCCTGTGCAGACCTCACATACCCTGAAGTCATCAAGCTCATGGAAAGCATAACAGACTCTCTCCAAATGCTCGTTAAAAGGTACAACAGATTTGTTGAAATACATATTTTTCTCTTGAAATGAGATGGGAACTATTATAGCTTCTACCACAAAATGCATTCATACAGGAATTAGGAGTGCTTTGTAGAATAGTTAAACAAAAACCACAGTGTTTGAAAAATGGGCAGTTTGGTTGGACAAGGTGGTTCACGCCTATAATCCTAGCACTCTTAGAGGCCGAGCTGGGTGGATTGCCTAAGTACACAGGTTTGAGACCAGCCTGAGCAAGAACAAGACCCCATTTCTAAAAATAGCTAGGTGTTGTGGTGGGCACATGCAGTCCTACTTACTTGGGACTCTGAGGCTAGAGAATCACTTGAGCCCAAGAGTTTGAGGTTGCTGTGAGCTATGACGCCACAGCACTCTACCAAGGGCAACAAAGTTAGATACTGTCTCAAAAAAAAAAAAAGAAAGAAAGAAAAATGGGCAATTCTATTCAACTACATTTCCTGGTTAATTGAGAATTAAGATGAAAATCTTTTTTCAAGCACTTTGGTAAAAATCTTAGGTGTTTTAAACTATTTCCTCAGAAAGTTTGGTAAATTGAGGAAAATCAGTACTTCTTTGATGGATCAAGATTTTGTGATAATTCAGGATCACTCAATTATAATTCCTAGATTCCAAGATGAATTAAAAATGTTTAAATACTAAACCATTATGCTGCATATTTTTTATTGAAAGTGGATGCTAGGAGAAGGAAAAACCAGAACAACAAAAACTTAAAAGCAGCCAGATTTCTGCCTGCCAAGATCTCCAGAAAAGCCAATCTGGGGGTATGGATGAAAGCAGATGATTAGAATAAAGTTTTTTCACTATCAGTGCAAGTCATTTGTGAATGTATAGTCTCTCTAAATACCACCATCCCCACTTACCTGTCAAAAACTACAGTTGATGAGGCCATGTGTGGTGGCTCATCCCTATAATCCTCTGGGAGGCTGAGGCAGGAGGATCCCTTGAGCTCAGGAGTTTGAGGTTGCTATGAGCTAGGCAGATGCCACAGAACTCTATCCAGGGCAACAGAGAAAGACTCTGGTAGAGGGGGAGGCTGTCTACACTAAAAAGTAGAGCTGCTGTCAAATCATGGCCCAACACATGTACCAGGGAGAGCACAGGCCCTGAGAAGGAAACCCAGCCAATGTGGATTATAAAGGCCAGTCCTCCTCTCCCCAACACTCCCACGCCACCCCTGTAATGCCAGCCTCCACGGAGAGAGATTAAACTAGCTCCCAACAAGAGCTTAACAATAGCAACCTGGGAAACAGACCACCACTCTGCACAAAGACCATTCACCATAGAATTGGACTGTGACAATCACAGGGGAATAGGACAACACAGATTAGCTGTATTACAGACAAAGTGCACCTGCCTCTCCTTGCTGGGTTAATCTTCCAGAGTAGGACAAAAAAGCCTCATCTAGGGACCTCTCCTTCTCATTAAGTAGGTGAATTTTCAGGAAAGGAGAACAGCTGTGCTGCAAACATACCTGCCTTGAACTGACAGAAGAGGTTTCAAGTGAGAAGAAACTAACAAAATAAACTCTGGCAATATGAAAAATAAGCTAATTTGACATTTTTAAGTGATCACTATGGACCCCAATCAAAAGGAAATTGTTGAAATATCAGAAATGGAATTTAGAACATGGATGGCAAATAAGATAAGTGGGATTGAAGAACAAGTTTAAAACCAACACAGAGAAAGAAAAAAGGTTTAGGACATCAATTTAAAAAAAATGAAAACCTCCCTAAAGAGCCAGACAACATAAGAAGGAATGTAACATATAACACAACTTAAAGAAATTAAAGTCATTCAGAAAGTTACAAAATACAGCAGAAAGCTTCAGCAATAAACTAGACCAACCAGAAGATAGAATTTTAGAGTTCAAAGACAAAGATCTCAAACTAACCCAGACAAAAATGCAGAAAAAGAATAAAGAAGAATGAACAATTACTCAGAGAGATGTAAAACAATCCAATATACAAAGTATGCATTTCCCTGAGGGAGGAGAAGAAAAAGCAAAAAGTAGAGAAAACCTATTTGATGGAATTATTATATTGAAAACTAACCTGGAATCACCAGATATTAAAATATTCAGATATGAGATAGTCTTTGAACACTGGAAAGATTGACAGCAAATAGGACATCACTATGACACATAGTCATCAACTTGGACAAAGTCAGAATGAAGGGGAAAATTCCATAAGGAGTAAGAAGAAAGCAACAAATAACCTAAAGAGGCTAACAGCAGACTTCTCAGCAGAGGCTTTAAAAGCCAGAGGGAATGGGACCCCATTTTTACTTTTTTTAAAGGAAACAAGTTCGAACCAGGAATTTTGTATCCTGCAAAACTAAGTTTCATATGATGGAGAAATAAAGACTTTTCCAGACAAGCAAATACTAAGGGAATTTGTTACTATTTGACCTGCCTTGTAGTCTTAGAACTGTATCATACATGGCAGACAGCATGACAGATATCTACCAGTATAAAAATATCTGAAAGTTAAAGCCCACAACTCATATAAAGTCATAGCACAAGAGGAAAAGCAAAACAATAAGTTGTGATTCAACATGAACAGAATAGTATATCACATAATGCTAGTTCACATTGTATGTGAATGGGCTTGATGCCAAAGGCTAGATGGGCCAAATGGATGAAAAGACATAACCCAAGTATTTGCTGTCTCCAAGATACATCAAACTCATAAGGACTAAACAGAAACCTCAGGTAAAGGGATGGAAAAAATATATTCCATGCAAATGAAATATATTCCATTTATTCCATTCACTTTACAGAAAAAGTGAGCAGGTGTAGGAATTCTTATATCAGATAAAATAGACTTTAAATCAACAATGGTAAAAACAGACAAAGATGGTAATTATATAATAGATAAAGGAGAAATTCAACAAAAATATGTAACAATCCTAAATATTATGCACTTAAGAGAGGAACTTCTAGATTCATTAAAAAAATTTAGAAGATCTAAAAATAAATTTAACAGTAGCATATTAATTCTGATGACTTCAACATTCCATTGACAGAGCTACACAGATCAATGAAGCAGAAATCAATAAAGAATCATTGGATTTAAATGGAAGTCTAGAGCAACGGGATCTCAAAGACATTTCTAGAATGTTCTACCCCCAAACACTGAATTCTTCTCATCAGCACATGAAGCAGTCTCCAAGATTAATCATATCTTAGGCCATAAAACAAGTTTCAGAAAATTTAAAAAATTGAAATCATACCATGTATCTCTTCAGACCATAGTGGAATAAAACTAAAAATTAATTCCAAGAGAAACACTTAATTCTACACAAAGTCATGGCAACTACACAACCTGCTGCTGAACAATACTTAAGTCAATGATAAAATTAAGATGGAAATCAAAAGATTCCTCAACTGAACAACGAAAAGGACACAAACTATCAAAACCTATGGGATACAGCAAAAGCAGCCCTTAGGGGAAAGTACGTAACCCCAAACACCTGCATCACAAAGAAAGCTCACAAAGTAAGAACCTAATACCACCACTCAAGGAACTATAAAAACAAGAGCAAACCAAGTCAGTAAAAGAAAAGAAATTGCAAAACTCAGAGAAGAACTAAACAAAATGGAAACAACAATAAAAAAAATAAAAGATTCATGACACAAAATGCTAGTTCTTTGAAAGTTAAACAAAATCAATAGAACACTAGCCAGATTAACCAGAAATAGGTTAATGAAGAGAAAAGACTCAAGCTCCATCAGAAATGGAGAAGGAAACAATATAGAAATAAAAAATATCATCCATGAATACTACACAAACCTCTATACACATAAATTAATGTAGAGGAAATGGATGAATTCCTGGAATCACAACATCTTTCAACCCTAAATCAAGAAGCAATAGAAATCCTAAACAGGGTGGGCGTGGTGGCTCATGCCTATAATCTTGGGAGGCCAGGGCAGGTGGATCACTTGAGCTGAGGAGTTTGAGACCAGTCTAGGCAACAGTTGAGACCCTGTCTCTAAAAATAGCCAGGCATTGTGGAAGATACCTGAGGCCCAGCTACTCAAGAGGTTGAGGGCAAGAGGATTGTTTGAGTCCAAGAGTTTGAAGTTGCTGTGAATTATGACACCACCATGGAATTCCACCAAGGGTGACGAAGTGAGACTGTGCTTCAAAAAAAAAAAAAAAAGAAAAGAAAAGATAAGAAAAGAAATCCTGTACAGACTAATAACAAGCAGTGAGATTGAAGCAGTGCTAAAAAAAAATACCCCAACAATTAAAAAAAAAAAAAAAGCCCAGACCAGATGGGTTCTACCAGACCTACAAAGAACTGGTGCCTATCCTACAGAAATTATTCCATTACATCTAGAAGGAGGAAATCCTACCTAACTCATTCTATGAAGCTGGTATGACCTTGGTTTCAAAGCCAGGAAAGGACATAACAAAAACAGAAAACTACAGACCAATATCCCTTATGAACATAAATACAAAAGACCTCAGCAAAATACTATCAAAGAAAATTCAATAACACATCAAGAAGATAATGCACCATAGTCTAGTGGGTTTCATCCCATGGATATAACGGTGGTCAAACATGTGCAGATCAATAAAATGTGGGTCACCTTTTTACCAAGAAGTAAAAAGAAAGACCATATGATTCATCTCAATAGCTGCAGAAAAATTATTCAATAAAATACAGCACCCTTCCAGGATAAAATAAAAACCCTCAACAAACTAAGCATAGAAGGAACACACTTCAAATTATAAAAGACACATATTGCAAACCCACAGCCAACATTATACTTAATGGGAAGAAATTGAAAGCTTTCCCCTTAAGAACTGGAACAAGACAAGGGTGTCCACTTTCACCACTTTTATTCAACATAGTACTGGAAGTTCTAGCTGGAGCAATCAGGCAAGAGAAGAAATAAAGGGTATTCAAATAGGGAAAGAAGAAGACAAATGATGCCAGCTTGCTGGCAATATGCTTTTGTATCTAGAAAGCCCTGAAGACTCCACCAAAAGACATCTAGAATTGATCAATGAATTCATCCAAGTCTCAGGTTACAAAATGAATGTATGCAAATAAGCATACATTTCTATACCCATAACAGTTAAGCTGAGAGTCAAATCAAAGATGCAATACCATTCGCCATAGCTAGAAAAAAATAAAATATAAAGGTATATTCTTAACTAAGGAGATGAAAGTCTCCACAAGGAGAATTATAAACCACTAATGAAAGAAACTGCAGATAACACAGACGAATGGAAAAACATCCATTGGTCATGGATTGATAGAATCAACATTGTTAAAATGTACATACTGCCCAAAGTGATTTACAGATTCAATGCAATCCCCATAAAATACCAATGTTGTATTTTACAGATGTAGAAAAAAATCTTAAGCTGTATTTGGAACCAAAAAAGAGCTCAAATAGCCAAAGAAATCTTAAGCAAAAAGAACAATTCTGGAAACATCAAATTATCTGAATTCAGATTACACCATAGTAACCAAAACATCATGATACTGGTATAAAGGTAGAGACACAGGCTAATGGAAGAGAATGGAGAACCCAGAAATAAAACCATCTACCTGTAACCAACCTGATGATCTTCAACAATGTAGACAACATACACTAGCGAGAGGAAACCCTACTCAATACATAAGACTGGGAAAACTGAATAGCCACACGCATAAGAATGAAACATAGCTCATATCTCTCACAATATACAAAAATTTATTCAAGATGGATAGAAGACTTAAATGCAAGGCATAAAACCATACAAATTCTAGAAGAGAATATAAGAAAAACTCTTCTAAACGTTGTCCTAAGCAAAGTATTTATGACTAAGACCACAAAGGCAATTATAACAACAACAGATTAAATTGAAAAATCTATACATCTAAGGAAATAGTCAACAGAATAAATAGACAACCTACAGAATGGGTGAATATTTGCAAACTATACATATGATTGAATAGGTCAGAATCTACAAGGAACTCAAAAGGAAAAAAAGATATTAAAAAATGGACAAAAGACATAGGCGGATTTTCAAAAGAAAATAAGTGGCCTATAAATAAATGAAAAAATGTTCAACATCACTAATCATCAGGGAAATGCAAATTAAAACCGTAATGAGATACTACCTTACCCCTGTCAGAATGGCCACTATTAAAAAGTTAAGAAACAATAGATTCTGGTTTGGGCACAGAGAGAAAGGAATGATTACACATTCTTAGTGGGACTGCAAATTAGTATAACCTTAGAGAAAACAATATGGAGATTTCTCAGAGAACTAGAGGTAGACTTACTGTTTGATCCAACAATCCAACTACTAGGTATCTCCCCAAAGGAAAATAAGTCATTCCATCAAAAAAAACCTGCACTTGAATGTTTATCAAACATTCACAATCATAAAGATTCACAAGTAGATTAAGAAACCGTGGCATGTATGTACCATGGAGTCCTACTCAGCCATGGAAAGGAATTAGTCTTTTGCCGCAATATGGATGAGACTGGAGACCATCATCTTAAGCTAAGAATCTCAAGAATGGGAAAACGAACACCACATATATTCTTCAATAACTGGGAGTCAAGCAATGGGCACAGATGAGCACAAAGAAATGTAAAGACCATTGGAAACCAAGAGGAGGGGATAAGGGGTAAAAAACGGACTTTTCTGGTATAATGAGCACTATTCTGGTGATGAGCACACTAAAAGCCCTGACTTAAGCTTTATACAAGGTTTCCATGTTACAAAAACATCTGTACTCCCTTAATATTTTGAAATTTAAGACCTAGAAAAGAAATTTAAACATAAAAACAAAAGAAAACCACAACAAGGGCAATAACAAAAAACTACAGTATTGGTATTTTTATAGTGCACAAATCACATTACAGTCCATACTGATTTTGCTGCTGAAGCCCTAACCATTGCATTATAATAAATCCAGTCTTCCTAAAGAACAGCTTTTAGGAAGACATCAGAAGGCATCTCAAAATGAATCTCAAAGCCCTGCAGGTTTTTCTGCAACTCTGCCAGTTTAATTCCATTTTGAACTAAACCACTATTGCCAAAATCTTGTGACAATAAAGGAAATCTGGCATTGTTCTTATAATCCCTTATCTAAATATTTACTCCAAAAATCCAACATTTAAGGCCTTAGAATTCTACTTATTTATAAAGCTGCCATTCGCTTTTAAAATGGGCCCAAAAGAAATGTTGCCAAGTATAATCAGTGTTTGCATTGTCATGTATATAAACCTCTGAAGTATTTGAAGATTTCCATCCTTTGTAAAGGTTTAGCACTACCTAAAAGTGGGGAAATCTCTTTATAATTTGTTTAGTATCTTTATTGATTTAATGAGGCCAGTGTGTCTGGAACACATTGGTTGTTTGGAACATCCCTAGCAGTTCTTGTTTTGATTATGAAGGCTGTCACTGGGAAAGTTCCAGATGGTTTAACATTCAGTCCCAGGACAAACTTACTTTCAGAAATAAACAAAGTAATTCTTTGCTACTTCTAATATAGCTTTTAATAACTGGAATAACAATTATTATTTTCTCTTCATATTATGACCTTTTACAAAGTAAATCATTAATGAGATTCAAAGTGTAATCTCAAATTAAAATCATATCCAAGCAAACATCATCACCCACTGTCACCACACCACTGTGAATACCTAAACGCTGTTTCCTATGATTAAATATTTCTGTCGCTCATATCCCAGTCATCTATCACTGAAGGACAAATGTTTTACTTTTCTTGGACTACTGCCCAAAGGGCAAGATTATTTTAAAACAACTCCTTTAAGTTTCAATTACCTTGAATTTTATTAAAATGATGAGGCATAAGAAGTAAATGATTATATAAGTATGACATATAAATTTTGACCTTTATAGACTGAAATGAGTATTTTAATTATAAAGCTTTTCTATCTTTCTCTGTCTCTCATGCTTTTATGATTTTTATTTATGATTTTTACTTACATTTTACATCAACTACCAATAAATGTTAACATTTATCCAGCACATTTGTCTGTATTCTGGCCTATAAGGCTGGAATGAATTGAAACTACCCTCTTAGCAGCTCCATAATTGGTTACTAATGTAATTCAACATGATTTAATTTATTTCCATCCAAAAGTCTTTCTAAATTAAAACTCTCTGACCTTTTGATACCCTTAAATTCAATTTAACAGGGTGTATTTATCATTTTCTCTATAAGAAGGATCTAATTTTCTATCATCATGTGTTTTAAATACTATATTATAATTTTTTTAAATACTATAGTAGCAGGAAGCTTTTCAGATTACTTACATAGAGAAAGCTGCATTTTGTTTGATTGTTAAGTTTTGTGTAGTTTGGTTTTGCCAAATGCAGTCAAAAGCAAAGTTGGGGAATAAATATTTTGAACATTGGTCTGAAATTCTACCACCACATAAATTCCGAGGTAAATTCCTTTGAGCAAAGTAGAAGTAGGGGCTCATTCCCTTTCACTGACCATCCCCCATTAGTCATGGTACATTTTCAGGAGGAGGAAAGGGGCAGAGATACCTACTACTGCTTCTTAAAAACCAAAAGTGCAAATATAAGAAATGAAGGCATCTCCTACAACTATTCTGTGAAGGATAATTCTCTTCTTAAAGCATTTAGAGTTTAAACGAGAGTTTTAGAAAGAAGTTGTTTAACTCCAAAATGGACATTGCTTCCTCTCACAAACTCAAATTATTTGCAAAACCAACCAGAAATGAATCAAAGTCAAAGAACTGTAATAGCGTGTGGCCCTGGGCTCCTTAGCTGAGAGATAAAGGAATAGTTTGACTTCAGATATCCTAAAAGTAAAATGTTTCAAGAAGGAGTTCAAATGGAAGAAAGGGAGACATCTCAGATTATAAATACCCTATGACTTAATGATCCATTGCAGCGTGGAAAGGATTTCTTTCTACCCAAGAGTACTGGGCTGGGGTCCACTTATTACAAAACACATGCTCCCTGAAGCTTAAAAAAAAACAGCTTCTATTTCATTCCTTCCAATAAAGTACATCTTCTAAAAGGATTACCTAACTTATCTTTAAGTTGAGATTAATCTATAGCTGCTGGCTGTGTTTATGTGATTTTCACCAAAACTTAGTCAATAAGACATTGAAATGCGTTGTCACTTTAGAGCAAACCCAAATAGGAGAGACCCAAATAACTACAGATAAAGGGCATCCATGTGGCTACAATCTGGGATTTTTAAACATAAAAGCTGAGCTTAGGACGTATTTAGTTTTCATAATCTTTTGTAAACATTTTTGTTGTGCTTTAAAGAAAAGTTCATTTGGGAGCTCCTTAAATAATAATATGAACATGTTGCCAATTTCTATTTTTAAATATGTTGGAGTTGACATTTAAGGGGAAGTATTTTGAAATATATCATGTATTAGACATCATAAAAGTGTCAGGAAATTCTTTGGCAGGTGTAATACATTGTGATTTAAGTGTCTGGAATTGTTTTTCTGTGTGCAGACCATCCAGTGGAATAAGTGAAGCTTTGATCTCTGAAACTGAAAACAAGAACCAGGAGCATCTCACCCATGAGGGGTACGTGGAAAGTACCACCCTGCAGATTCAACCAGCCACAAAGACCCAGTACAGAGAGTGGGTCATCAGCCCAGCCAAGAGTGGAGTTCCCCTAGCTGAGGACCAAAGAAGTGGTCCTGGTTGTACAGAGAACTTAAAAGAAGAAACAAGCGTGTGCTTCCAAAGGGCTTCCCAAACGCCTGACTCCCAACGAGGACTCTTGGCAGAAGAAGTTATCTTAAGGGAGAAGGCAGACGTGGGGCGGCCAGCCCAAATGATCGAACTACAACTGTCCCTTTCACGGGAGAAAGACAAGGACACTAGTGGCCCCATAGTAACTCTCTTGGGAGCTGAAAAATCTAAGTCTTCTGACCCCGACCCTAACTTACAACAGGACGGAATTGTCCACATAAATTCGGTCCCTGCTCATGAGAAAGCAGACCCTTTTGTGAGGTCCAGTAAAATAATCCACATCTCCAGCGGCAGAGAGTTGAGAGTGATCCAAGGCAGTGAATCAGGAGACGCGAGGCTGCCCCGGGTGGAAGTGCTCCTGGACTGCTCTGACAGGCAGAAGACAGAAGGGTGCAGGCTTCAGGCAGGAAAGGGGTGTGTGGATTCTCCAGGGGAAGGAGGGCAGTCAGAAGCACCTCCTTCTCTGGTATCCTTTGCCGTCTCATCAGAAGGCACAGAGCAGGGAGAAGATCCACTCTTAGAAAAGGATCACAGCAGACCTCACAAGCACCGAGCCCGGCACGCACGTAAGTCCTGCCCTGGGTCAGGTCCTGAGCGGTCAGAAGGGGCCTGGCAGTGAGGGTATTTAACTGCTGCTTTGCTTGCATGACATTTTTTCGAATCTTTTTCTTAGGTTTCTCATCGGCTTCTTAAAAAAAATATGGAGTTAGTGCACAAAAGAACAAATGTGAAATGGCAGAGAATATCAATTTCTGAATGGGAAGCAATAAGTTTGAACTTCATGGTTGATTTAAATGTTTTTCATGAATTTCTTTTTATCCCTAAAGGCACAGGCATTGTTAAAGAAAATAATATTTAAAAAAAAAAGAAAATAATATTGTCCATGTTCCTTTTCAACTTGTTTCGGAAAGCTATAATGGTTCATGGTAAAGTCGTCTAAGAGAGCATTTGAAGTTATGTGGATTATGAGTTTAAATGTCAAAAACTGCCGAGTCTGCTGCTAAGAGGTGTCTTTAAACTACAAGCTCTGCCACTGATATTAAAAGCAGATCCTCATTTTGGAAAAAAAAAATCATTGTGCAGCTTGATGATGCTTGCAGAAGTGAGTTTGACAGACAAGGACAGGTGTCACATGGAGCAGTTACGCGATCCCCTCCGTTTCGTGGGTCTTCACTCGACTGCCAAGTGCGCCTGCACCTTCTAGACACAGAAGTCCGTCCCCATGGCCATGTGGAGACAATTCACTGTCCCCCAAACGAAAATATATTGAAATTCAAGCCTTTTTGTGGTATTCTGTTTTTCCCAGAGGAGTGAGGAAAGAAATGAGAATAAGGATAAGAAGTGAAGTTAGGTGTTAGGAATTTTTGTTGTTTTCTTTCATTTCTTTTTTAACTAAAATTTCATTTGAGGATGTAAAGGCTGACAGGCAGAGGCAGGTGAGTGTGTGCAGCTTCCCAGGAGCAGTGCGTTCGGATAGTCAAAGTGGTATATGCATATGCTATATGAATAACCTATTGTTATTCCTTTCCAAGCATATTTTTAGCATAACCATTTGTAGCTGTATTGGCAAGTGCTGTTAATCATGCCTTATACTTTAAGCATCTGTAGGTGCTTCACATTTATAGCATATTAAACAAGAGTATTAAGACACCATTCACATACTTTACATATTGGCAGTGAAGTTAGCAACAATGGTGCAACTGTGACTGTCAATTTAAAAAGTTGTATAACACGAGGACAAATAAGTTACACTTAGGAATCCCCACATTTTCAAGTATCTGTGCAAAATGTGATCATCAGTGAATATCTCTAACTTTGATAGATAAGAACGTGTATAATATGTCCTTATTAAAAAATTATAAAATCATTTCCTCTGATGATATTTTATTTGTCAAAAATTAATCATTACTTGAATGTTTTTACAGTGACTACAAATTCATTTTCAATCAAAACATTAAAAAAAGTTTCTGTATTTTTCATTTAACTATTTTGAGGAATTAACACTGTTTTACAAATCATACTTATTATCATTGAAAGTATGATTATACTTAACTATCAATTATAAATTATGGAGGCTATAAACTAATTTGCCACCAATTTATTCTTGATAAAATAAGAATTTAAAGTTAAATGTAAATTTTTACTTTATAACTGTCATATTTTTGTTTTAAATGACTTATTTTCTGCATCAGTTTTTGCATAAGGTTAAGAGTCACAAGTCATATAATTTTTAAATTCCTTCAAGATTTACACTGGTTTTTACTGTAATTAAAGTTTCCAGAATACCAGTACCCTTACAAGCAAATTTGCATAGAAACTTTGTGGCTGGAGTTTCTTATATTCATTCACAATAATGCATTTATAACATTCTGAATTAGAACTAATTGTTGATTCAGTACTTTCAGTGATTAATTCAGTACTTTGAATTTATATTAATTCAGTAGCTGTGGTTGGAAAGATTTGAGGCATTTGTCAGGGTTAAAAAGAAAATGAAGAAAACCTAATAGCTTATTATATTACATTAAAAATGTAATATAGAAACATCTAGAAAATGTTTAAATATTTTCTTGGGATATACCCTGCCCTTTTTAAGATAATCAGAAACAGTTTTGTGTTTACATTTTATTTTTTAAATATGGAAGAACAAGGATAAATTATCTTGTTTTTTAGGAAATATTATGTTCTTAAATCATGTCCTTTTAAATGTTAATTGTATCCTATGAACTGGCATTTACTAGCCAGTTTTTATTGTTAAAGATTCATAGAGAAACAAATGTATGAAACAAGCATTCTAAGCAACAATCATAGAAATGTTTTTATGAAAACAAATGGAACAGGGCATTGTATAGTCCTTTATAGAGAGAATATTATTACAGAAGTACAAGTTTCAAAAGAAATAAGAAAGATAAGTCAATTGCATTCCTTCAAAATTCAGTACCCAATTAGGAGACGCTTTTACATTTTTATTCTCCTCCAGAGAAGGCAATTTCTGAGTTGCTGTGGTGTCTTCCTTGACCTTTCCGGCTCAGTATAATTTTTTTACTTTCCCCAGGGCTCAGGAGGAGTGAGAGCTTGTCAGAGAAGCAAGTGAAGGAAGCCAAGTCTAAATGCAAGAGCATCGCCCTTCTTCTCACAGACGCCCCCAACCCCAACTCCAAGGGGGTGTTGATGTTTAAGAAGCGCCGGCGGAGGGCCAGGAAGTACACGCTGGTCAGCTACGGCACCGGCCAGCTCGAGCGCGAGGCCGGGGACGAGGACGAGGAGGAGGACGCAGAGGACCCCTGCGAAGGAGCCTGCCTCGGCACCAGCGAGTCGGAGGTGGATGAAGAGCTCTTGTCCGACGTGGACGACAGCACCCGAGTTGTGAACTTTGACTGGGATTCCGGACTGGGGGACATTGAAAAGAAACTGAGCAGCGGGGACAAGATGGACATGTTACCAGACACCACAGGCAAGGGGGCCCTCATGTTTGCCAAGAGGCGGGAGAGGATGGATCAGATCGCGGCCCAGCGGGAGGAGGACAGGCTGGGCGGAGTGGCCGGCAGAGAGCCCGCCGCCCAAGTGGACGGCCTGAGAACCACGACCTCTTACCGCGGGAAGGAGGGGGAAGCGGTGCGAGCCGGGAGCTGCGTGAGCAGAAGCTACATCGAGGTGAGCCGCGGGCCCGGCCACGTGCCGCAGCAGAACGGCTTCGGCGGGGCGGCCGAGGCGGCCGGCGTGCAGAGGATGCCCCCGACCAACAGGACGGCCAGACCCTTCCCGGGGGCCGCGCCCCCGCCGGCAGCCCCCTTCTCCCGGGCCCGCACCCCGGCCAGCCCGGGGGCCGACTTCCCCGCGCCCCCGCCCTACTCTGCGGTCACCCCTCCTCCCGAAGGCTTCTCCCGAGGGCTGTCGAGCCCGGTGGCCGGCCCGGCACAGCCCCCTCCGTGGCCCCAGCCCGCCCCCTGGTCCCTGCCAGCCTTCTACGACTCGTCTGAGCGAATAGCTTCCCGGGACGAGAGGATCTCGGTGCCTGCAAAAAGAACAGGAATACTGCAGGAGGCCAAGCGGAGAAGCACCACGAAACCCATGTTTACTTTTAAAGAGCCCAAAGTGAGCCCGAACCCTGAACTCTTGTCACTCCTTCAAAATTCAGAGGGCAAACGGGGCACCGGGGCTGGAGGCGATTCCGGACCCGAAGAAGACTACCTCAGCCTGGGAGCCGAGGCTTGTAATTTCATGCAAAGCTCCTCTGCTAAACAAAAGACCCCGCCTCCTGTAGCTCCAAAACCTGCGGTCAAGTCCTCATCCTCCCAGCCAGTGACTCCAGTTTCCCCAGTCTGGTCTCCAGGAGTGGCTCCAAGCCAGCCTCCTGCCTTCCCCGCGTCAACCCCACCGCAGGGCTCTGTCGTCTCCTCCATCAAAATAGCCCAGCCTTCCTACGCACCTGCCCGGCCGGCCAGTGCTTTGAACCTGTCCGGTCCCTTCAAAGGCCCACAAGCAGCAGTAGTCAGTCCGAATTACACACCTAAGCCAACTGCTCCTCCCCTGACAGGCAACCCTGCTCGTGCTGGTGCAGTGGGACCATCCAATGAGCTTCCAGGAATGAGTGGGAAAGGAGCCCAGCTCTTCGCCAAAAGGCAGTCGAGAATGGAGAAGTACGTGGTGGATTCAGACACAGTGCAGGCCCACGCTGCTCGAGCCCAGTCTCCCACCCCGTCTCTACCTGCCAGTTGGAAGTACTCCTCCAATGTCAGAGCACCTCCTCCTATGGCCTACAACCCCATCTACTCCCCTTCCTACCCCCCAGCTGCTCTCAAGTCCCATCCACCAGCCGCACAGGCCTCCAAACCGGGCAAGAAAAAGGGCAAGAAACCCCTCAATGCTCTGGATGTCATGAAGCACCAACCGTATCAGCTCAATGCATCCTTGTTTACTTTCCAACCTCCAGATGCCAAGGATGGCCTCCCCCAGAAGTCAACAGTCAAGGTCAATTCAGCCCTGGCCATGAAGCAAGCTCTTCCTCCGCGGCCAGTGAACGCTGTCTCACCTCCAAACGTGCAGGCTTCGTCGGTGTACTCAGTACCAGCCTACACCTCTCCACCTTCCTTCTTTGCAGAGGCCACCTCGCCAGTCAGCGCGTCACCAGTGCCTGCGGGCGTTCCCACCTCTCCAAAGCAGGAATCAGCCTCCTCATCTTATTTCGTGGCACCACGGCCAAAGTTCTCAGCAAAGAAAAGTGGTGTCACTGTTCAGGTGTGGAAACCATCTATTGTGGAAGAGTAATCTGGTAGCGGAAGCTGAGTGTCCACTTTGCTTGAAATGAAATGTTTGCAGTGTTAACTTGAGTTCCTAAGAATGCCTAGCAAGTCCTCAACTTACTTAATTTTAGATATGTCACCTCCCAATCTAAGTCCAAGGAGCAGAATATTTTTTAATGAGTCAAAAGTCCAACTCAGATTGACTTAAAACCTATCTTCTTTGCACACTTAAAAAAAGTCCAGGAGCACTCTAAAATAGACATGTGCTATTTTATTAAGTAAGCAGGATACTTAGGATTTATGCTTTAGTCACAAGAAAGACAGTGATCAGTGTTACCAAACATCAGGAGATAGCCTTGATGTAACATAACAGCTGTGCTCCTTTGGTGAAAAGATTCAAATGCAGAGGTAATATAACCTATACTGAGATTTCCCTTTTAAGTAGTGCTCTCTCGCTATTACTAATATTAAGGGAATAAGAAATCTATTGAGGACAGGGATCAGCTCTGGTCTGTCAACTCAGCCACCTGTTTGATGTCACAGAGAAGATGCTCTGAGGATTGTTGGAATGTACATAGTTGAGTGAGAAGTGGGTAGGAAGGAGGGTCTTAATGATTACTACGTATTAGATTCTTAGCCAGATGTTTTTACATCTATTGACTCATTTCAGAAGACACATGTACAGTAAATAGGATTGGGAAGGAGGGATAATTACCCTTAGAGAATGATTCCTATCCCCCCACCTAAGTGAGCGCATCTCCAATTTCCTGTGAAAGCATTAAGTTTGCTTCCCTCAGCTCAGGCAGGTGGTGGGATGGAGTGTAATGAAGTAACATGTGAAAAGTAAGATGCATATGAAGGTACCCGTGGCTATTGCTTGATCTTGGGAAACCACATGATTAGGACCTGCAGGGTTACTGACTACAGGGGTTGATTGTGAAGCACGAGGAACCCCATGTGCGTGGTGACTGTAGGGGGAGAACACACAGCGATTGGCATCCTTCTGAGTAATCTCACAGACTTTTTTCTTGTGTTCGTTTGGCTTTTTGACAACTGCTTCTCCCACTGCTCCTTGTAATTCTATTCTTGCACCTTCACTTTAGTATTTATGTTTGATGGACCAGGATAATCCAGGCAAGGTTACCTTGTACATTTGAATTGGTCACACACCATATCGTCATCCAGCTGGCTATGAAGTGAATAATGGTACTGAAAGTAAACCTGAAGACCTTTCTCAGATCTATTTTAAGTCTGAGTCTGACCAACCATGGAAAATATTCAACATGAATTCATGTAGAGAACTATAAAGCATTTTTGACAGCTCCAAGGAAAGCCATCTACTTTATGCAGGAGATATGTCTAAAAGCCTCTTAGAAAAACCTGCCTGGTTTGAGGATACATGGTACCATGTCAATTCTTGGAAAATATCTGTATTCCTGTTCTTTTTCTGCTGTCACTGTCAACCTGCTATATTTTTCACTATCCTATTAAAATATTACTTTCTTCTTTGTCTGTTCAATATACATATTTAAAAAAAAATCTTCCTTCTACTATGTGTGAGCTATTCTGGTCTAAGTCATTTCTCTCCTATGGTTCCTGTAACAATTTCCATTTTGAGCACACCTATGTCTCCATACATCATACAAGTGCAAGCCTCTAGTATTTCTAAAACATAACACACAAAGAGGAGAATTAAGTCAGCGGTGGAACAATGGGGCTAATTCTTCTACTTTTTCTCTGAAAAAAATCTGCCATTGCTTTTGGTGGCAATTTACCTAGAGGTTAACAACCACAGGATGTTCCTTGGTCTCATGGTTGCCTTTTTGGGAAGTCAATTAGGAAGACTAATACAGGATAAAGGAAAAAACAATCTATCCATTATGTAACACAGGTTTTTGTATTACTTGTTCCCTGCGAAGGAAATCTGTTGAATGCTGTGCATTTTGCATTCAATAGAACAACAGAAAAAGGCTTCTTAAGGTGAAGCAGGAAAGGAGATCATTTTTTATAACTTTGCATTCTTAACATAGCATTTACAGAACAGTGTGAATTACAGGAAAGACATGGAACACAGGTAGTTGACTTGAGATCATCAGTTCAAATGTATCTTAGATTGGTAATGACCCAGAAGTTATTTCCAGTTGTCCAGAGGTTTGTGGTATGCAGGAATGAGAAGTGTTTTCAGTTCATTTCTTGCTAGACAGGTGGCAATCTTAGCAGAGCCACTATTTAGAGTCTATGACTAAAGCACAGCTAACATGACTGTGTCTTCCAGTCATCCTAAGACTCTCTGGGGTTCCTCAAAACCATCTACCAGGCATGTCAGGTATGCCATCCAAGTGTCTACAATTTCAACTGCAAACTGGTAGTCTGTCTTGGATCACACGGTCTGAATTTTTAGAAAAAGGGTGGAAATTCTCCAAAATGATATCCACCACAGAAAGTCTGACCTCACTCTGAGGGATATGGAAAGGGAGAGGAGGGCTAACCAGCTCCCTGGAGTAAGAGGGATTTCCTTTCCCTATTCTCCCCCCTCCAGGGAGTTGCATGTGCCACGCTTCAGGCTGGGGCTATGGGAGTGATGTCAGCATGGCAGCGGGGAGGGTTAGAACTCAGCTGCCCTCCTGCTGGGCACCCTTTGCAATCTGAGTTCTGTTGGTTTAGTTGTGGTTGTTTGATTGGTCGATTGTTTAATCATGAGGTTTGGGGAGGCATTTTTATTTTTAGTTTTTAGTACCTTGCCTCTTCCCTTATCCTCTGTTAGCTTGATTTCTAGGCAGAGTGCCCATGAAATCAGTTTTCATTTTCAGCTCAATGGCAATAATCATTTACTGAGAGCCCCTGTTAACTTGGGGCCTTCGGTATGGCATCCCAAGGAATCCACTGCATGGTTTATCTAGGTGCTGGAATATGCATAGAAACTAAAAGGTCATTGCACTCACTGACTTCCTGCAGGACTTTAAACAAATTTCTCTTTCCATGAGTGTCCCCTTAATAATGTATCAAACTATGCTTCCTGACCAGAATGTTAGGCCGTAGTGAGTCTGCACAGCTCATGAGATTTTAGGAGGAACAAAGATACTATTAAATACAAGGACAGCGAATCCCCCTCAGTCTTAGTGGAGGACACATTGAATCACAGAACTGGGAAGACTGGTAATCTGAGCATTGCCACTTTCATCTTGGAACATTTATAATTGTACTTCTAATATTTTATTAATAGATACATCTTGTTTGAAGAGAGGAAAAACACACTTTCTGGATTGATCATGGAAAGACACATTTTTAGGAATAGGTTTCATAAGACACCTTTAAGTTATCTTTCTAGAGAGCATATAAAACATTGTACTTCAAAGTATATCTAGTATAATTGTTAGTGATAACGCATATCGAGCCTTTGCTTCCACAGTCTCATTTATTCTTCACAAGAAGCAACTTATTTTAAGCATAGGAAAATCAATCAGAGTAACAAATAGTTCTTTAAAATAAGGCAATTGTTTTAACTATTCTTGAAGCAGTCATTGTAGGACAGCTAAGTAGTTGCACACAGCCTAAATTCTAGCCTGGCAGCAAGAGTCATATCTGAGATGTCAAAGGAAAAACAGGTCTACATTTAAAGCAGAGGTGGGGGAGTAGTGAGGTAGGGGGGTGTCAAGTGACATACGTAGGACCATTTTCTTACTTGCAGTTACTAGATTAAAGAACTATGAAGGTCATTTTGCCCCTAACAGTGTGTCGAACATTCTGTGTGGCTCTTTCAGAGTTAAAGCCACATAAGAGCAGAATGTGCATTGCCGCCCCTGTCTGAGTTTAGACATACTCTTTAAATAAAAGTCCTTTTCTGTGTATCATTTCATTTAGTTATAAACTAGAGAATCTGCAAGCACCCATACCCTAAGAGCGAATTCCTGAAATCAGTTTTATGAGTCACCATTGGCCAGCAGAAAGGGCATTTGAAGTCACAATCATCAAAAAGAAGCGATTGTTTTCTGAAAAGTTAAATGCTTAGAACACTTCCAGAGGGAAGTGGTGGGTTGTGCACTTGTTCCCGCCTAAAGTCAGGGTTGTTGAGTTTGTTTTAAAAGTTTTTTTCAAGTTCATGAGAAAAATACGCAAATTCTAAGAACCAACATTATATTCCCATAAACACTGACCCTTGCTGGTCTTATGTCCCCATATCATTGGACTCTGGGGACACAAAGACTCGTGTGAGACTTCAGTGCTGCTGAGTTAGTCAACAAGTATTCCGGGAAAAATCAGAAATAAATTCTTTTCTAGACATCCCATTAGGGTTGGCCAAGGGCCAGGAAGCTAATAAAGGCTAATAAGTTCTCACAGGACCCAAACACCAGGCAAAGTTGCTCTAAGAGGCCAGTCTCTGTTTATCCCTCTATGGTTCTAAAAAGCAGGAGTGTAAGAACTGCAGCCCATTCTATGAGCATCAGGCCAAGAAAAGCCCATTTCCTGAAAGAGTCCTCGAATCAGAACCAGCCGTTCCTTGATGTTATCAGGTGCAGCCAGTTTCTTAATTAAAAGAAAAACCAAAACCTTACATTTCTATGGTATGTATTTTTGTACACTCAACTATTACCTGTCTCTTAGAAATCATAGCACTTCTCAGAGGCAATTAAACGAAGAGATATTTAATTAGAAAATATCAAAATCCAGGCGGCACCTGTGGCTCATTGAGTAGGGTGCCGGCCCCATATGCCAAGGGTGGTGGGTTCAAACCCAGCCCCAGCCGAACTCAAAACAAAAAAATAGCCGGGCGTTGTGGCGGGCGCCTGTAGTCCCAGCTACTCGGGAGGCTGAGGCAAGAGAATCGCCTAAGCCCAGGAGTTGGAGGTTGCTGTGAGCTGTGTGACGCCACGGCACTCTATCGAGGGCGATAAAGTAAGACTCTATCTCTACAAAAAAAAAA
>CAUYON010028820.1:0-29534 GCA_963573935.1 Arctocebus calabarensis | reverse complement strand
TTATATAGTGATCAAGGAAATGCCATGAAGGATATCTGTAACAGTATGATCAAAATATTTCTGAATGTATATGAATCGTGCCCTGTGATTGCACCAATGTACATAATTATGATTCAATAAAATTATTAAAAAAAAAAAATATTGGCTACATACCCAAAGGAAAAGCAGTCACTTTATCAAAAAGACACCTTATTTCAAATGTTTTATTGCAGCACAATTCCCAATCATAAAAATGTGATCATATTTTCTTAATGGACAATGAATTGGGTACTTAGGTTGATTCCACATAACATACCATTAAGTACTATTCAGCCATAAGAAGGAGTAAAACAATGTCTCTTGCAGCCACTGGGATGGAACTGGAGACTGTTATTCTAAGTAACACACCTTATGTATGGAAAAAAAAACACAACATGCACTCTAATAATTGGGAGCTAATCCATGGGCATACACGGGAACAAAGAGATGTAAAGCTCATAGGAAATCAAGAAGGGGGAGGGGGAAGGAGGAGAGGAGCAAATACTTATCCATCGGGTACAATAAACACTCATCTAGTAATGGACACACTCAAAGCCCCAACTTAAGAATTATAAAAGATACTCCTGTAACAATTACATTTGTGCCCCTTAATATTTTGAAATAAAAAATAAATTAATTTAAAAAGAGTGATAATCAGAAAACTTAAAGGCAATACGGAAAAAAAAAAACGTAACTTTGTGAAGTTCCATTTTCCTACATAATCAAAGACTTAATAAGGGCAACATAGGAATTATCTGGACACATCTAAAACATAAAATCTTTGTTTCTTAGGCCAATTACCAAAAGGTAAAGAAAAACTTTCTTTAGTGCAATTAATTTTTCTTAAGGGAAACCCATTTAGACAATTTAGAAGTCCAACCTCATGGGAAGGGTTCCATAAGAAGACATGTCATGAGTCATGAGTGAACATGACATGTATTAGTAAAGAAACTAGAAAACTAATACCTTGAGAAGGATAATACACAGCTCTAAGTAATAGCATCATAAGATTTTTGACCATGTTGAACAAGTTAAATTTATAAAGAAGGTAAAAGTATATGCTTTTCAGATCTTTAAAGTAAATATTTCAGAATCCTTAACAATAGACTTTGAAACAGGGAGGAAAAAGTTACGGGAGCTTTTGAAAAGATGAAAGAAGTTTATCTTCAGGCTTCCTCACAGGGAGAAAAAGCTAAAAGCAAAAGTTGAACTTCTGAGATGTAAATCTGAGAAGTTTCAAAAGAAGGAAATGATAGAAAATGTATTTTTGCAATACATTTATGTCTATCTCTTAGCAATTTACTTAGTCATTTTAATAACCTGTGAATATTATACAACCAATGTGATTAATTGTGTCCTCTGCACAGTAAACAAATTTAACCCTTTCCTTCTGGAATTTGAAATTTTAGGATGTTTTGTGTGAATTTTGGACAAGCTCTGAGCCACCACTATCTACAGCAGTGACTTAACTCTGTGTACCAAGACATAACTTGCACCCTCAGCAGATAGACATGTGTGACCTTGGTGATGACCCTGAGCAGTGGGATATAAATAACTCCTGTGTTACTACAATTCCAATAATGGAACATGAGGCATAAGAGCATGAAATCTGAACTTTTTTTATAAATAAAATTGGGAGACACAACTATGATTTAATAAAGAAAAGTTAAAAATAAAAAAATAAATTAATTTTATAGCATAGACCAATAAACAATCACAAATCAAAGTTTTAACTATTATTTTTAAACTTAAAAACCTGTCAAAATGATAAACATAAGTATATTAGTAAGACTTGGCATTCTGAATTATGTAACATCCTTAAGTTTTATAAATACGGTAGATGTTTCACAACATACCCTGCTTAAGATGTTAACTAATTTGATCTTTCTAAAAGACTAATATTCCAAAATAAAGTTTACTGATATCACCTATCTGTAGACCAAATAAACCTATAACATCAATCTTTAGCATCTCAAATAATGACACAAACTCATAATATTTTATTTTAACATAAAGATCAAGATCAAACTACTTTTGAAAATTAACTGCTCTCAAAACATTTTTCTATTTAAGGGCAAATCAAATTACATGTAATACTTCCAAAGAATAAAATTGTTTTGAGATTCTCTTTGAATCCTAAGGATAATAATTTTATTTGCTTGGGAATAAATTACTATACAAAAATTTACAATTTAAGGATTTCTTTTTAATTATTTTAGGCAAAGGCCTTTGCTATGGCAACACAATGTACATGGAATAGACTGGCTTGCAACCAGTACTCAGAAAGAGAGAGCAAAACCAAAATAAATTTATAACTTTTGACCATAAGTATCTGGGTTTTCTGCTATCATTGACTTAGAATTTAATTTATTCTAATTTAGTGTCACGTATTTTTGTTAGGCATGTCTGAATTTTTACCCAACTTAAAATAAAATCTTAAAATTAAACATGTGTATTTTTACTGATAACTCAGGAATTTAGCTGTTGTTTTTTTTTTTTTATTAAACCAAGAATATTAAATTAGTCTTATTAAAAATCACACAAACACAGATAATTTTATTTTGGCTACGTTTTTAATTTCCTAACCTTTGTGTCAAACCCTAACACTTTGAAGTGTAAAAGTGACCAGTAAACTCAAGGGAAAATGTATACGGACAATTTGAAGACATTTTTATTACTATTCTCTCAATAACTTTTTAAAAACCAGCTTGTGAACCAAAGATTGTTAAATTAACATGAAATTGAAAAGCATTTGGGCTTATTTATTTAATTTATGAGAGCTGCTTTTATTTATAAGCCAATTTTGGTACTATTTAGACATATAACACATGTGCATACATAAAACACATCTAAATACATACACATGTGCACAAAGTTTCAGTAGCTATTATCTCAGAATTCTAACCCTCAGATCCTCCTCATAGGCAGTACCACATAAATCTATATTCATTTCTCTCTTTCCCTTTGCAACAGTGGATGTTCACATCTAAGACAGGTTGCCTCCATGGACAGAGATGTCTTTCAATCTCCTGGGCCTTAGGACAAGAATGTCTTCTAATCTCCCATACCGTAAGATGACGGTATCTTTTAACTCTTCACACTGTAGAACCTGCTGCAAGCGAAACTACCATCAGAGGTGTCTTTCAACTTCTCAGACCTTGGGTAGTGCTCATGATACTATCCAAGGTAGTATAAATGTAACATAGACAGGAAGAAAACAGAGGCAAAGAACTTAACCTACTAAACATTTACATGCTACACACCAATGCAGATAAACACTCAACATAAAGAGAAATTCAAGAGGTTCCAAACAAACAAACTTCAATTTCACCCACAAGGCCTGGGGATGACAAATCCAAATTGTTAGGTTAGTTCCCAGGGCCCATAATGACTAAGGGCTTATCTAACCCCAAACAAATGGGAATTCCTTCAGAATTCCTCCAATTTAGAGAAACATCTCCCACTGTGAATACATTTAAATGACATTTATTCATTGTCCTTGTTTATAGATGACATGATTTTGTATATAAGAAAACATAAAGATTGTACCAAAAAAAAAAAAAAACCCTCTTAGAACTGATAGACAAATTCAAATTCAGTCAAATTTCAGGACACAAAGTTAATATATAAAAATTAGTTGCACTTTAATATGTGAAAATAAACTTGCTGAAAATAAATCAGGATGGCAGTCCCAGTTACAGTAGCTACCAAATAAACCACCTAGAAATAGTTTTAATCAAGGAGGTGAAATACCTGTGTATAAGAAAAACTATAAAACAGTGATGAAAGAAATTGAAGAGGATGTGACCAAATAGAAAGACATTCTATGCCCATGGATTGAACAAATTAATATATTAAAATGACAATACTACCTGAAGGAATCTAAAGATTCAATGCAATCCCTATCTAAACATCAATGACATTATCCACAGAAAGAAAGAAAAAAAAAATCCTAGAATTTCTCTGGAGCCACAAAAGACACTAAATAATCAAAACATCCCTGAACAAAAAGAACAAAGCTAGAGGCATCGCACTACTGGATCTCAAAATATACTATGAAACAATAGTAACTAAAACAGCATGGTGCAGACATAGAAATAGACATATAGAACAATGGAGTAGAAAAGAGAACCTAGAAGTTAATCCTTATATCTACAGCTACCTGAATTTTGATAAAGGTGCAAAGAACACTCACTGGGGAAAGCACAAGTCTTTTCAATAAATGTTGCTGAAAAAAATTGGATATCTGCATGCAGAAGAATGAAACTAGACCACTGACTCTCATCCTATATAAAAATCCACTCAAAAAATAGTTCAAAGACCTAAATGTAAGACCCAAAACAATAAAAGTACTAGAGAAAATACTTAAGGATGTTGGTCTGGGGAAAAAATTGTAAATAAGACTTCAACAGCACAAGCAACAAAAGCAAAAATAAACAAGTGCGATGGTATCAAACTAAAAAGTTTCTGCACAGCAAGGGAGACAATACACCGAGTGAAAAGACAACTACTGAATGTGCAAAAATTTTGCAAACTACTCATCTGAGAGGGCATTAATATCCAGACTATACAAGGAACTGAAACATCTCAGCAGGGAAAAAGAAAAGGAGGAAGAAAGAGTGAAAAAGAGGGAGAGAGAGAGAGAAAGGGAACAATCCAATTAAATAATGAACAAACGATATGAACAGACACTGTCACAGCCCCTATGGCCCCGGTCTCGATTGCTGCAGAAAGGAACCAGGCAAGTCGAGGATTAGAAGTACTAGCTTGTAGGAGGTGGGCTACCTTGATTGCAGGGTAGCCTCGAGCAACCTCCTCAGTAACCTTGTATTGAGACAGCACAAGACAGATGAGGGGAGGATTAGACAATGACTAGGTGCTCAAGGCTTGCCAAGGGCTCGGGTTCTCTCTCTGCAAGGAGCACCTGGGGACTAATTGCCCAAGGGCCTGAACCAGCTGTAAATCATCTTGCTCAGAGGTCATCTGGTTCTTGGCGTCCTCTACAAGACATTTCCCAAAAGAAGACATACAAATTGTCAAAAAATACATGAAAACAGGCTTAACATGACTAATCATCAGGAAAACACAAACCAAAACCCCAACTCTCACCCAAGTTGGCCTGGCTAATATAGAAAAGATCAAGATTAGCAAATGCTGGTGAGGATGCAGAGAAAAGGTAACTTTTATCTAGTACAACTATAGAGAACAGTATGGAGGTCCCTGAAAAAACTTCAAATAAAACTCCCATAATCCAGCAATTCCACTGCCAGGAATTTATCCAAAGGAAAGGACATAGTTGTATCAATGTATGACAATGTACTCCATGGCAGCTCTAGTCACAATAACCAAGATAAGAAATCAACTTAGGTGTCCAACTGAAGATGAATCAACAAGGAAAAAAGAGAGAAACATCATGGGAATTTATCCATCTCTCTTGAGTACATATAACTGACATACAAATAAGCATAATTACAAAGTAAACAGAAATGAGAATACAGTTCAATGTGATACTAACTCAAAAAAGATAAAGGAAGTAAATTTTGATTACCAGTTAATTATTTATGAAGTCAAGATCCAAACAGGCAAAGAAAATTCATGTATAATCTACAAATTTTAGGGCAATATAAAGAAGAAATAAAACTATCCATAAAATTTTCATTTCTGTCCTCATTCACTCTTCAGTAGATGAGGGAAAAGGGCCACAAGTGGGAGAATGTCTGGGTAAAGAAGGACCCTACCCAATCTACTAGCATGGACTACTAACTGAGTTGCCTTGGAATGGTACGAGGAGAAACTCAGATTCAATGTGATTAACTGTCTGTAGTGCTATTGCTGAGAAAATTCTCTCTGTTAACAGGACTCCGGTTCAGCACGACTTTCATCACTCAGCTCCGCTATGGTATTTTCTTCTGGCATCCAATTGTCCCACGGGATTATAGTTGTTCTGTCCTATTACTCAACTTTACATACAAACTTTGTATAAACATGGATGAAAAAAATACAATTGTTCTCACATAAAGACTAAAGCCAAATGTGCTAATCCTTTGCTGCCTTTGCAGTGATCCAATGGGGAATTCCAAGTTAATTTGTTTCCCATGTTCATTTATCCTATTAGCAACCATATATTGCCCCCTAAACAGAATTACCTACATTCTTCAACCCCTCTCTCCTCTAAAAGTAAGGCATAAAACTTTCTGGGCCTCATTGGGATACTGGGTAATCACTCTGGGATTCTCCCCGTGTCTGTGTTAAATAAATCTCTTTCTCTTATTAATCTTCCTTAATTGTGAGTTGACCTTTCAGTGACTTTTTAGGGAAAAGAGGAAGTTTTCCTTCACCCCCATAGTTATAAACAGCAAATAAATATTTTTAAGGTCTTACAAATTTTAAGATCACCATACTATCATTGACTAATATCCTGACACACAATACATATTTGAAGTTTGATACATTGTTAACCATTGCAGAGATAAGATCATATTTTGAAATTGTTGCATCGATATTTGTAAAGTTGTGCCAACTCCTTGTCTGATCCTCTCAACATAACTAACAAAAAGCTCCTACTAGGAGCAGAATTATCATCTCTGCCATGTTATTACTTGTTATTACTTTCAGCTTGCAACTATTAGTCATACCTTGCCTTTGAATTTTCTGTGTAAAATATTTCATCAGTCATTTGGTTCATAACTGTGAAGTTTAATTAGTAACTATATGAGTAAAAATATAAAATCAAAATATATAGAAAGGATGACCCAAAAATTCACTTCAGGGGGTACTCAAATTATAATGCACACCGAGTGTAATCAATCACACGAGGACATCAGTGTCAACCGTCCATGAAAAGTTCCACAAGATGCCTTCTACAGCAGCTACCAAAGGACTTGTGGTAGGTGCATGTCACTGTTAATGAAAATTAGTTGTACAAGCAACAAAAGAAAAATACATTGGGCTTTATCAAAATTAAAAGCTTTAGTGTATCAAAGGACACTATCCAGAGTCAAAAAGCAACTCAGAGATGTGGAGAAATCTTTGCAAATTATGTAAGGGATAAGAGATTAGTATCCAGAACACATAAAATTCAACAGTAAAAAAATCCAATTTGGGGGCGGCGCCTGTGGCTTATCAAGTAAGGTGCCTGCCCCATATACCAAAGGTGGCGGGTTCAAACCCGGCCTCGGCCAAACTGCAAAACAGAAAAATAGCCGGGTGTTGTGGCAGGCACCTGTAGTCCCAGCTACTTGGGAGGCTGAGGTAAGAGAATCGCCTAAGCCCAGGAGTTGGAGGTTGCTGCGAGCTGTGTGATGCCACGGCACTCTACTGAGGGGGATAAAGTGAGACTCCATCACTACAAAAAAAAAAAAATCCAATTTACAAATGAGCAAAGGACTTGAATAAAGAAGATCTATAAATGACCCAGAAGCACATAAAAACATGTTAAACATCACAAGTTATTAGGAAAATACAAATCAAAAACACACTAAGATACCACTTGACTCTCACTAGGCTGGCTATTATTTTAGAAAACAAACCAAACCAGAAAATAACAAATGCTGACAAGGATGTGCAGAAACTGGAATCCTTGTGTAGTGCTGGTGGGAATGTAAAATGGCATAGCCACAGTGGAAACAGTTTGGAAGTTCCTCAAAAAGTTAAATAGAGAATTACCATATTATCCAGCAACTTCCAGATATATGCCTAAAGGAAATGGAAATACAGATAATATTTGAATACTCATCCTCATAGCAGCATTATTCATAACAGCCAAAAGGTGGTAACTACCCAAATGTCCACCAATGAGTAGAAGGATAAACAGCTGTGTTGTATACATACAATAGAATATAACTCATTCCTGAAAAGGAATGAAATTCTGATACAGGCTACAAAATGGATAAACCTTGAAAATGTTATGCTAAGTGCAATAAGCCAGCCACACAAGGACAAATATTGTATGACTTTACTTATATTAGGTGCCCAGCAGAGGCAAACTCGTGGAGACTAAAAGTAGAATAGCAGAAGAGGGAAGAACAGGTTATTTTTTAATGTGTATAGAGTTTCCGTCCAGGATTTTAAAAAAGTTCTGGAGGTGGACAGCACAGTTGGTTCCATAACTTCATGAATCTACTTCATGCTAGTGAATGATATACTTAAAAATGGTTAAAATGGTCAATTCTATGCTATTTACATTTATCACAGTAAAAAAGATTGGCCAAAAATTAGTGAAAGCTTAACTTTTTTAAGGTTAATGTAAATTAAAATTTTATGTGTGTTTTCATATCCTCATCAATCTCCTTATGCTTCCTTCCACTTTGGAGATTACTGGACTACACCAGTCTAAATTGACCACACCTATAAGTAATTTTAAGGTGACACCACCTCTTCCTTCATGCTGTGAAGTTTACGCCTGACCCAGGATTGCCATATGCATGATACTGCTTGGGCCACCTTATATTGTTCTACACGGACCTTACATTTTGATGCCCTAAAAAATATTGGCCAGCTAAGTGGGTGGGTGAGGCTGAAATCTAACTGTATTCTGTTCAAGTTACACCGACTATCCTGCTATTCTGGGGGTAGCCATGTATTATTTAAATTATTTTGAAAAGCATCCAAATTTATCCAATGTATAATAGCCAATATTTATTGTTATTTCTGCATTAGGTTTAAATCCTCAAGGCTAGAAGTAACAATTTCAGGACGTCCTATTAACTTCATCTTTCTTGGCCTATCTAGAAAAGGCTATTTGTCAATTAATATACTACCTCCCTTAGCCAAGACACAAAAAAAAACTACTGTTTTTTCGGAGTAAAAAATGGCAGCACAGAATGAGGCAGGGAAGCCTTCGGATTGTTGTCAAACTCACTTGCATTAATTAATAATAAAAATGCATTGCAAAACTACTTAGTGCCAAGCAAATGAGTTACCTAGGTGCTTAAGAGATGATGTGAGGTCTCCAAGGCCACTCAGGTAATTAGTGGTAAAACTCCCTGAGAATCTGGACCCCCAATTTGAGACCCCTGCCACACACAGGGTGGTGGCCCCCAGGTTGGGGGATCCAGTCCAGGCACGTCTGGGATGTGGACTCCACGGAGCTGAATGTCGGCACCTTTTGTGTGGACATCACCGCCCGTTTCCTGCTGTTGATGTGAGCACCCCCATTCTGCTTTTTTCACAGAACTTTCCTCATTATCTGTAATCTGAGTCTGCTAAAGGCAATACAGACATGTATATACATGGCATATAGATATTTGTATATTTATCTTTCTCTCATTTACACAAATATAGTTTTCCAGAACTAATTTTACTGGTGAATGTTCTACGATTTCAATTGCTCCCCCAAATAAGCAAGCCAAACCCCACTTCCCTTAATAAGCTGTCTATGGCCTATTTATGAAATATAATATGTAGATGAATATTGGGAAGAAAAGGCAAACCTAAACAAACGGATGCATCTATAATTTTATTGCATTTTAATGGTTAATATAATTTTTTAAGAACTAGAAACTCTTTCATTGGTTACTTTTTCTCATTTTTTTCCTCATAGAACCCTTCTAAACTGCATATTTCACCAGGTAGCACCAGATTAAGGTGAGAAAACAAAGCATTCTGGGAAAATAAAATCTTCTTTTAAATTTTATTACTTTGTTTGTTTGTTTGTTGATACAGGATCTCACTATGTTGCCCAGGCTAGACTCAAACTCCTGCCCAGAAGTGATCCTCCAGCTTCAGCTTCCTAAGTAGCTTGGGAGGGGAGTATAGGCACATACCCTAGCATCTGGCTTCTTTCTCCCTCCCCTTTTTTAATATTCAGCTAGAATTCTTATATTCTCTCTCTCTTTCTCTCTCTCCCTCACTCTCATTCTCTCCAGCCCCTTCTGATTACAAGCTCCCTGAAAAAAATTCAGTGTGCTGTAAGCTAAGCAACTTGGACAATCACTGACCAAATGAACAGGATGTTCTAAGGAACAATAAGACAGGTCTAATTTCTCTGGAGAGATTGTCAGAGGAAATCATCACCACTGGGTTGGATTGTTTCCTGGCAGCTGAAACCAGGCTACCCTGAACCAATCAAGAGCGATGCCCTCCTACACCCCCTCTGCACACCTGGGCTCATTTTGTGCGCTCTCTCAAGAAGGAGTGCACAGAGCTAGAAGATCCTCCAGAGGTCATCTTTTCCTGAGATCCCCTGAACCATTTCAGATTATTCCAATTCTTGAAAAAGCATCGAACGATTGATAGGTAAGTCTCTGGTATGAGAGTCTGTGCATCTTAATTTCATTCTTACATAAATCTGTGTTTAAGACCAAGATACTCTTTAAAGCCAAATTCATTTTTGTTTTCTTGCTCACTTCAAAAAGCTGCTATTACCGGGAGGTCAGATCACAGGCTAAAAGAAGAATTATATCCATTTTGAGAACAGACTTTTAGACAACAAAATGATCTTTTAGTGTCTATATTAGATTTCTTCCTGAATTTAGCCTTTAGGCAATCAGTTTATTAAAGGATTCTAAAAGCATTTGGCCTTTCTGTGAATGAGAGTGAGCGCCACAGAGTTTCTAACTATAATGAAATCAAAAGGGTCATAACCGTCTGTGCTGCAGACAGTAACTGAAGAGCAGCCAATCCCTCAGCAGAGGGAATGCCGGGGAGCAGGTGTGTTTGGGGGAGGAACTCAAGTGTCTGGGAAGCAGCTGGACTTGGCAGCTTTTGAACTGAGAACAGACACATAGCAAATCCCCTGCAGGGGGGCAGTTGTCCTTTCCGCTGACCCCCACATGCCTTAACTGCACTCCTTTGTTTCTTAAAAATGTCACATCTACACATTTTTCACAAGTAGAAAAATGAAGTTTTCCTATCTTTTAAGGGAAATAAATTTGCTTCCCACTCTGCCACCTCCCCCATGCAGAGCTGGGCATTATCTGTCTTGTGGCAGAAGAGAGTACCGCAAAACATGTGATCGTATTTAATGGTCTCCGAAATTACTTCTGTGAAATATCCACCTACTTGCCACAGCTTGATTTACTGCATCGCCTGGAAATAACAAATGTAATTACATTGGAATCAACATAATATAAGGTCAGATTGCCTTAACATTCCTTTCGCTTGAGAGGAAGTTAATATGAATGAGAACCATCTGTCTGTCATCGTGCGCATTTGGTCAGCTTTCATAACTGATGACAGATATGGCTCTTTTGGAAAATGCTTTAAAGTCTCTTAATTATAATGGCCATTTTTCCCTGACATCTTTAATATCTATAATGAATCATGTAAAGCACATCTGTCTTACCTGAAACCAGGAGATAATTTTGTGCCCTCCAAGTAGTTATCTTCCCGAAATAGTTTCTCTCAGTCCAATGTTCTGAATTTCTTTCTTTCTCTTTTTTCTTTTCTCTTTTTTTTTTTTTTTTTGTGAGATGGAGTCTCACTATGTTGTCTTGGGTAGAGTACCCTGGCATAATAGCTTGCAGCAACCTCAAACCCTTAGGCTTAAGCGATTCTCTTGCTTCAGCCTCCCAAGTACCAGGAGCCCACCACAATGCCAGACTATTTTGTGGTGGTGGTGATGGTTGTCGTTGTCATTGTTGTTTAGCAGGCCCAGGCTTGGTTCAAACCCACCAGCCCTAGTGCATGTGGCCAGCGCCCTAACCACTGAGCAACGACGCTGAGCCTAAAGATGGTAATTTCTTATTCAAGAAAAGAAACCAAAGTTGGTGACTTTATAACTGAATCAATGCCTTAGTGTAACCTGGGGCTTTGGATGGCAAGAAAGGTTTTCAGAGTGTATGTGTATGAATATAAAATCTAATTTAATTAGTCTTAATGAAGTATCCATTTGTCACACAAAATTGTTGAAAGGAAATAGACCCTCTCCTTTGTGCTACTCAGTCCATTCACTGTCTTATTTTTGAGACAGTCTGACTTTGTCACCCTAGGTAGAGTGTTGTAGTGCCATAGGTCACAGCAACTTCAAACTCCTGGACTCAAGCCATCCTTTTGCCTCAGCCTCCCAAATAGCTGGGACTATTGGTGCCCGCCACAAGGCCTGGCTACTTTTAGAGATGGGGGTCTTGCTTTTCCTCAGGCTGCTTTAGAACGCCTGAGCTCAAGCAATCCACCTGCCTCAGCCTCCCAGGGTGCTGGAATTATAGGTGAGAGCCACCACTCTGGCCCTATTCACTGTCTTATTTAACCTCTACCACCATCCTACTTGTAACTTAAATAGTATGACCTTCATTTTTCTAAAGAGAGCACAAAAGTTTAGTGCTCCAGTAATTTAGTGCTCCTTTTTCTAAAGAGAGCACAAAAACTTAGTGCACCTGTAATTTTCCTAAGGACACACAACTAGTCAGTGGTAAACTCGAGGGAAGGATTTAGAGCTCTGACACATCAATGATAAAGCTATTAATGAGGCTCCACTTCTGTAACACAGTGGTTATGGCACCAGCCACGTGCACCACGGCTGGTGGGTTTGAACCCAGCCCAGGCAAGTGCAACAACAATGGCAAGCTCAACAACAAAAATTAGCCAGGCATTGTGGTGGGCGCCTGTAGTCCCAGCTACTTGGGAGGCTGAAGCAAAAGAATCGTGTAAGCCAAAGAGTTTGAGGTTGCTGTGAGCTGTGCTGCCACAGTACTCTACTGAGGATGACATAATGAGACTCTGTCTCAAAAAAAAAAAAAATGTTAATGAAAGAGTTCACCAAGACTGACCAATTCGAGATCATCATATAATACACATGGTAAGTGTGTATGTGCTAGTAATAACTAATTAGACAGTGGAAGACAAAAAGCTGATCTCATTTATAAGCCAAAGCAATAACAGAACGTGATAGTAACTCAAAGGCAGACAAAAAAATCAATGGAACTAAAGCACACTCACAGGTGTCAATATCTGATACATGACACAGATTGATAAATTAATGGGAAAAGTATGGACCAATAAATTGGTGGTGATTAGAAAATAAGATATCTTTGTAAAAAGTTTTATTCTGTATTTTATACTATATAACCATTTAAAACATTCCAGGAGGGTTACCTAAATAGAAAAACCAAATCTTTAAATACATTAGAAGAAAATAAAGGAGACTAAACAATGTTAAGATATAGAGAAATCCTTAAATAAAACACATAAAAGCACATTAATAAACACATTAGTAAATTTTCTATATTAAAATGAAGGTTTATATACAACAAAACACAACACAGTGAAAAAGACAAGCCACAGACTAGGAGAAAACATTTGCAATACATATAAATAACAAAATATTAGAATCCAGAGTATAAAAAGAATGAACAGAAAGCTACAGCTAATAGAAAAATGAACAATTCACAGAACAGGAAATCATCAGTTACTTGATAATACGTAAAAAGACTTTTAGGCTGAGGGAAGTGGATTGCCCGAGCTCAGGAATTTGAGAACAGCCTAATCCAAGAGTGAGACCTTGTCTCTAGTAAAAATAGAAAAACGAGCTGGGCTTTGTGGCAGGCGCCTATAGTCCTGGTGACTCAGGAGGCTGAGGCAAGAGGATCTCTTGAGCCCAAGAGTCTGAGGTTGCTGTGAACTATGACTTTACCCAAGGTGACAGAGTGAGACTCTATCCCCCTGCCAAAGAAGACTTTTTTAACCTGACTAATACAAAGGGAAACAAATTGGAGCAGTGTGATCTTATTTTGTTTATCAAAACAGACAAATTTAAAAAATCTGAAAATACCTAACATTACCAGGTATGATACAAAAAGAATTCTCATTTATTCTAATGGAACTGGAACTATTTTGGAGCACAATTGGACAATGTCTAGCAACGCTGCAGATATACATTAACCTCATAATACCTCATAATTCCACAATGTGCGTATCTTAGAGAAACTATGTAACATGCATGCAAGGAGAGATGAGAACTTTTAATTGCAATGTTATTTATAAAACAAAATAATGAAACCCCAAATATACTTAAATAAAAGAATGGTATTCATAAAATGAAACACTATACAGCAGCTAAATAAATAACAAAATATTAGAATCCAGAGTACAAAAAGAATGAACAGAAAGCTACATCTAATAGAAAAACGAACAATTCACAGAACAGGAAATCATCACTATAGAGCAGCTGGGGAATTGCCTTCACTCTCCAGGCAATTGAAGCAGTATCAAAAATAAACTACTGGGACCTGATCAAACTAAAAAGCTTCTGTACAGCCAAGAACACAGTAAGTAAAGAAAGCAGACAGCCTTCAGAATGGGAGAAAATATTTGCAGGTTATGCCTTCAACAAAGGTTTAATAACCGGAATCCACAGAGAACTCAAATGTATTAGCAAGAAAAGAACTAGTGATCCCATCTCAAGGTGGGCAAAGAACTTGAAGAGAAACTTCTCTAAAGAAGACAGGTGCACAGCCTACAGACACATGAAAAAATACTCACCATCCTTAATCATTAGAGAAATGCAAATCAAAACTACTTTGAGATATCACCTAACTCCAGTAAGATTAGCCCACATAACAAAATCCCAAAACCAGAGATGTTGGTGTGGATGTGGAGAAAAGGGAACACTGCTGGTGGGAATGCACACTGATATGTTCCTTTTGGAAGGATATTTAGAGACTACTTAGAGATCTAAAAATAGACCTGCCATTTGATCCTATAATTCCCCTACTAGGTATATACCCAGAAGACCAAAAATCACATTATAACAAAGACTTTTGTACCAGAATGTTCATTGCAGCCCAATTCATAATTGCTAAGTCATCAAAGAAGCCCAAGTGACCATCGACCCACAAATGGATTGATAAATTATGGTACACGTATACCATGGAATATTATGCAGCCTTAAAGACAGATGGAGACTTTACCTCTTTCATGTTTATATGGATGGAGCTGGAATATATTCTTCTTAGCAAAGTATCTCAAGAATGGAAGAAAAATTATCCAATGTACTCAGCCCTACCATGAAGCTAATTTGTAGCTTTCATATGAAGGCTAAAACCCAATTATAGCACAAGAATATGGGGAAAGGAGCAAGGAAGGGGTGGGGAAGGGGGAGGTTGGGGTGGAGTGAGGGTAATGGGTGGGGCCACACCTATGGTGCATCTTAAAAGGGTACAGGCAAAACTTACTAAATGCAGAATACAAATGTTTTCATACAATAACTAAGAAAATGCCAGGAAGGCTATGTTAAACAGTTTGATGAAAATATTTCAGATTGGGGAGCTGGGCTTCCTGAGGAGGCGCCAGCATGGCGGCTGCGTAGAGACCAGTTCCCCAGTGAGGTGGGCAGGCGGCCTTTGTGGCAGGGCAAGGTGGGGATGCCATTGCCCTGAGCGGCCGCCCGCTCACCTTCCTGTTGCAGGTGTACACTCTGCTTCCCAATCACACGGACGCCTTCCACCGCAGCCTCTTCCTCTTCTGCTACCTGAGCCACAGTGCTGTGCTGGCCTGCGTGTTTTTAGGAATCAGCTACTCAGGAAAAATGACTTTTACTCCTATGAGCCACCTTCTGAGAATCCTCCTTCAGAAACAGGAGAATCTTTGTGTCTCCAGCTTAAGTCTGGGGCTCATCTCTTTGTGGCTGTTTAGGCCCCAAAACATGCTCCCGATGCCACAAGGTGCATTACTGTGGTAAGGTGCATCCGCTCTGGACTGGAGATCAGTATGAGCAGGCAGGTTCACAGCCAGATTATTTGGACCATGGAATTCCAGACCACAATTTTCTTTTTCCAGAATTTGAAATTATAATAGAAGCAGAAGGTGACATTATGCCTGAAGTTATGAGAGAGGAATATGCTACAGAGATTGTGGGGAGCATGGGCGAAACACTTGGGGAAGAACTGGATTCCATGGCAAAACATGAATCCAGGGAAGATAAAATTTTCCAGAAGGTTAAAACTCACATAGCCCTTGATCCAGAACAGATTCTCAGATACGGCAGAGGTCTTTCCCCCATCTGGATTTCTGGTGAAAATATCCCTGAAGAAAAGGATATTCCAGATTGCCCTTGTATACCAAGAGAATATTTGAATCCCAGGTCATGCCTCAGCTGCTGAACTACTTGAAGGCGGATAGGCTGGGCACAAGTGTGGACTGGGGTGTTCTGGCTGTTTTCACCTGTGCTGAGAGCTGTAGCTTGGGTACTGGCTATACAGAGGAATTTGTTTGGAAGCAAGATGTAACAGACACACCTTAAAGGCATCTTAAAGCTTTAAAAAATGTTAATGATCTCTTCTTATACCTTACAATTCCACTTCTAGGACTTTATCCTAAGTAAATAATTGTACCAGAAGTGGAGGTACAGAGATGTTGCTTGAGGCATGGTTTACAGTGCCTAAATACTAATAAAACAAAAATGTCCAAAATTAAATAAATTTTGTTGTATCTGCAGTGGAAGGCTATGCAGTCTCAATGATACATACCCACTTAGACACCAAATAAGAAACAGATCTAAATTGATATTAGAGGCAGTGTTCTGGGAGGCCAAGCTAGGTGGATTGCTGGAGCTCAGGAGTTCAAGACAAGCCTGAGCAAGAGTGAGACCTCATCTCTACTAAAAACAGAAAAATTAGCTGGGTCTCTGACAGGTTTGAGGCAAGAGGATTGCTTGAGCCCAGGAGTTTGAGATTGCTGTGAGCTGGGCTGGTACCACGAGGGTCTGGCCCAGGGCAAGAGCGAGACTCTACCTCAAAAAGGGGGGGGGCAGTAGATACTATTATAGGTGATATTCATGGTATGATCATATTTTTGTAAAGCTATTTTACATACATATGAATACAGTAATAAATCTGGAAAGATACATACCAAGTGTTAAAAAAAAGAAAAGAAAATATTTCAGATTGTATATGAAACCAGCACATTGTACTCCTTGATTGCATTAATGTACACAGCTATGATTTCATAATAAAAAAAAACCCTCTATGTATATATGACTTAATAAAAATAAGAAAGCTCTTAAACATTTTCCTTCAAAGAAATAATAGAAAACGACGAAAGTATTAGTGAGTGATGGAAAGAAAGTAAAGAGGAGGAAGGCAGGAGAAAGAAAAAGAGAAGAGCGAAGGAAAGAAAAATATTTAAAGAATCTTAAACTCTAGATCAAATCACTGGGATTCTAATTTCCAAAACAGAGTCATTTATAAAAAACAGATTAATGATAACAACAATATATTTGGTCATTATCCCTTATGTATAAATGAAATGAATGACAGCAGTATTACAGGGGATGGAAGAGAAGAATTTTTAGCACTCCAGTAGAGGGTGTTTGAACTACCTGTGAAGCAAGGTAGCCTCACGGTATTTGAAAGTAGACTGGGATTAATTGTAAATCCATACTGCCAGCTCTCAGGCAACCACTACAAAAATTGAATGAAGCATAATTGGTATGCAAAAACAAGAGTGAAAAGAGAATCGTATAAAATGTTCTATTAAAACTAGAGAAGGTAGAAAAAGAGAAAACAAAAAAGAAGCAACAGGGCTTAAAAAAACAGTATGATAAATATTAATCCAACTATATCAATGATCACTTTAAACATGAATGGTCTACACCAAAAAGTGTATGAAGTGCTTTTAATCCATTGAAAATAAAATGTCCATATCCACCCTTTAAAAACAAAGCAAACAAATAAAAAACCCATTAAAGGAGAAATTTTCAGATGTTTTAAAATCCTTGCATAACAATCCTTGCATAATAAACAAATGAGGCTGGATTTGATCTGATATTTTAAAATTCAACTAATTAAATTAGACTAAGATAAATTTGAATTAAACCAAAGCAGAAATTTTAAGTACTTGAAAGCATGCAATGATAATACTCATAGCTACAGCTATTCCTACTGACCATAACAGTTACAGTAATGTGTGCAGCAGTTCTGTGTCTTGAAATAGGAAGCAAATTGGTCCTGTCTATTTCCTCTCCTCTGTTGATTCTAGCCATAGGGCAATTTTCTCTCCTCCCACCCAGCAACAAAACTTCAAAGAAACCTATGAGCTAGATTTCTTAAAAAGCATATGTGTATATTTTCTTTTAATATTATAGTGTAAATACTTTTTTTAATTGTTTTACTAAACAGTGAAACATTGTTTGCATTTTTTTACCTAAGTGAAATCATACTCTACATATTCTTGTTTTAACTGACACCTTGTAACTGTACATATTTATTCATTGGAAAGCCACTTTTTCCAGTTCACATTCACTGGCTTTATTTTAGAAAAATGTTCATGTCACTTAATATTTGGGTCATGTCACCAAGGACCCAAATACTCCCTTTAAAACTCATTTGCGCAAATCCCAGTCAATCCAAACCCAAACATCATACCTTGTTGTCCTATCTCTTACATGTCTTTTCATCTAGAATAGACATGTCTTTTTTTATTTTGGGGGATTCATTGCAGGTACAAATAATTAGGATTCACTGATTGCATTTGTTAGTAAAGTTCCTCTTATAATTGTGTCCCATTCCCAAGAGGTGTGCCATACACCATGACCTCCATCCCCACCCTCCTCCCCACGCCTCATTCCCTTGCCCCCCACCTTGTAATAGATCATCTACTGCCTTCATATTAGCATTACTTTAATGACCTTGAACCATCTTACAGGATGGTCTACCTTCTGAATTTGTCTGGTTGCTTCCTTGCAGTGAATTTTAGCCTATTCTTTGCTTTGTGAACTGAGAGTTATACCTAAAGGCTCCATGGATTCAAGTTTAGCATATTTATCAAGATAATATCATAAGTAATGCTATCAACTTTGTGTTGCATCACTTAAGAAAACACATAATATCTGATTGACCCACCTTTAATGATACTAAAATTAATTCCTGCATTACTATAGTGACAGTTTAATTACTCTATTTAATAGCAATATTTTTCCTTTTGCAACCAGGAAGTCATCCATGAGGTAGTACTTTGGAATTGTATAGGAGTTCCAATCCCCATCAATCCTCACAAAATATTTTAACACCCATTAATAATCCTGAATTTCTATTTTCCTTACAGGACTGGTGAATGCAGCAAGGAACAAAACAAGCAAAATATCTTTGCTCTCCTACAGCTTATCAGCTAGTGGGAGAGACAATAAACATTAAAAAATTAGAAAAATACTATATGAAGTGTTATTATGTGTTGAAAAAATGCTATGGAGGCTCAGTGCCCATAGCTCAGTGGTGGGTTCAAACCCAGCCAGGGCCTGCTAAACAACAATTACAACTACAACAAAAAAAGTAGCTGGGTGTTGTAGCAGGCACCTATTGTCCTAGCTACTTGGGTGGCTGAGGCAAGAGAATCACTTAAGGCCAAGAGTTTGAGGTTGCTGTGAGCTGTGATGCCACGTCACTCTACTGAGGGTAACATAGTAAGACTCCATCTCAAAAAAAAAAAAAGGAAAAGCAAAAATGCTATGGAAGTAAATAGAGGCGGGACAGATGATGAAATAAGGGGGTAGAAGTGAACTCTGGAGTTATTTCGAACAGAGTGCTTAGGAAAGACCTCACTAGATATCCAACTTCTATGCAGAGACCATTATACCTCTGGGAAAAAATAATTCCAGGCAAGTGCAAGGGCCCTGTGGTAGGAGCCTGCTGTTGAGTTCAAGGAATGTGTGGGAGGTCAAAGGATAGGATCAGAAAGAGTAAGGGGGGAATAAAAGCAGAAGAGGCCAATAAACGAAGTGAAGAGGGGCAGATCAGGAAGGCCTCCCAAGCCTTCCTGAAAGGACCTTGGCTCTTACTCTAAAACAAGCTATAAGCACCAAAGCAACATGGTGGGTTTTATATCTTACAGGAGTTTCTCAGTCTTCTGTGTCCACATTAGGCAGGCTGTGAAGAGACTTTTGATTCCGCTCAGACATGTAGAACTTGGAAGGCATCACTCCCATCCTCACGACAAAAATTGGAACAAACCGAAAATCAACGTCTTTTCTTGAACTTATCAGAGAACTGAGGTTACAGGGCAAAGGAAAGATCACTTTGAAATCTACAGACATGGCTGGAGATAGAGGTCACAGCCAAGATCTCAGATCTCAAGATCTGCTTACCTGGAGCAAAGCCAGTGGAGCCATAAACCGGCAGGGACGTTTACTTGGTAATTTTGACAAACTGCTGCAGGCCGAGTGTGGACTAGCGTGACTGTAAGAAACTCCTGGAGGCTTATGGAGCCCCTCACCCTTTCCTGGGTTTGACCTGCAGATTTGTGCCAGATTTGTATAAGGAAGATCTGAGAAATATTCCCTTTTATCTTTTTTTTTTTTTTTTTGTAGACACTTTATTGCCCTCGATAGAGTGCCGTGGCATCACACAGCTCACAGCAACCTCCAACTCCTGCGCTTAGGTGACTCTCTTGCCTCAGCCTCCCGAGTAGCTGGGACTACAGGTGCCTGCCACAACGCCCACCTATTTTTCTGTTTTGCAATTCAGCCGAGGCCCGGTTTGAACCCGCCACCTTTGGTATATGGGACCGGCACCCAACTCGATGAGCCACAGGTGCCGCCCAGAAATATTCCCTTTTATAGAAAAGGTAACTATTTTGAAATATACCCAAAACATTCTCCATAAAAAGGCCTATTCTCCAAGGAAGGCCCCACCAAGGGCCTTACCCCACTCCACATCAGAAACTCAGATCTACATAATACAGAATGAGAAGCAGGCAGGAGAGGGAATTGGGAAGTTATTGCAATATCCATGGGAGGCAAAGCTGCACGTTTGTTTTTCTCATGGGAAATCGAGAAAAAAATGGGCTTAGAGGAAGTAGAAAAATCAAGTCAAACAGCAACTTTGTTGTAAGGAGTACAATTCACAGTCCTGGGCCGGGAAGGGGAAAGGCGAAACATCTCCCCAGAGTAGAGTAAAGGTCTCTTTCTCTCTTTCTCTCTCTCTCTCTCTCTCTCTCTCTCTCTCTCTCTCTCTCTCTCTCTCTGCCATGGCTGACCTGGAAAGGGGAGATTTCTCCATTCCCACAGCAAATGTACTCACCACCTCTGGACAAACTGCTTTTCATAAATGCCGGACACTTGAAGGGTCCTGGGACAGAGAATAGGGGGTTTAGCTATTTGGGTGGGGATAAGGACATTGAAAGAGACCTTTGCTCCCTCACCTAGGTGTCCCTAAAGAGAACCCATCAAGATTTGTTCTTGCGCTGACCTTTCAGCACAGTTCACAAGTGTGCCTGGACCAGTGGGCTGTGTGTTTCTCCGAACTGGAGTGCTACCAACGATTGCTATACTTAAGTTCCACCAAGGTTGTTGGATAGGTGGACACATTCCCATTGGGAATCACCATTCTCTGTTCTCTTCTTTTTCAAATCCCTGCAAATCATGATGAATTCCTAGGCCTCTTTTTTTAACTGGCTGGGCCTCTCGTGATTGCACACAAGCACCAGCAGACTGCAAAGATGCTGATGATGCCCAGCCCAACCCTGCAAGGCTCCAACAGCTCCTGGTGGTCTTGCAGCTTGTCAAATGTTTCCCTGCAAAGCATGTATTTTAACACTCAGGCAGTACTCTAATTTTTGTCTTTTGTTTTCTGGCAGGTCTAGCGTGAATGCTTGCAATTTCGCAGTCATTTTAGTTAACTCTTTAAAGCACAGCCAGAGAGGCCACGTCATAGTACAGGACCCTCTCAGAAAGATTCTCCTTGACGGGGTAACCCTGGTCTCAATGCCGTGTCTGTGGCAGCACTTGGAGATCCACGGGTTGCCCAAGCTTGAATTAGCATCCGTACCCAAAGAGATGAAATGCTAGGAAACTCTCACGTCTACTCATCCCTATGCTGGTTTCTTTCCAGGTCTCTGTGACTGCGTGTGCTCTGCCCATCACAGACAAGATTCTCAGCAATGCTACCTGTAATGGTCAGAGCGCACAGTCAGATTCATTCAGTAGTTCACTATCAATAAACTAGGAATGCATGAACAGATTAAAAAATCAATACCAGAAAGCAAAAAGTTAAATACATACGTGAATACTTCCCACAAAACGGAGTTCTCTAACTGTCCCCCTCCAGGCAGAAGACATGATAATTGTCCTCTGCCTTTATTTGTAGTAGAGAAATATAGGAGGTTGGTAGGGCAAAAATATTCATATGGGAAGACCTCACAAGGAAATGTGGGCTCTCCGCCTTAATACACTCAACTCAGAAAAGAGCGTTAGAGTGAACAGTTAGAGGAGTTTCCTAGGGCTACTGGAACAATTTCCACAAACTTAGGAGCTTAAAACAACAGAAATAATTTCTCACAGTTCTGGAGGTGTCGGCAGGTGGGCTCCCTCTGCAGACTCTCAGGGAGAATAGGATCCATGCCCCTCTCCTCGCCAGGACAGCTGCTGGCAATTCTGAGTTTTCTTCGACTTGTAGACACATCAGTCTCTGCCTCCATCATCTTCATGTGGCCTCCTGCTCTGTGTCTCTGACTCCAAGTCTCTCTCTTCTCTCTCATATGAGAACACCAGTCATTGGATTTAGGGCTCACCCTAAAACTAGGATAAACTCATCTCAAGATCCTTAACTTAGTAACATCTGCACAGACCCTGTTTCCAAGTGAGAACAATACCAGGAGGACTTTATCTTACCGCCATACAATCTCGTAAACGGGTGTCAGAGTGCATAAACGGTGGCTGATGCACCGAGACAATGTCAGACGGGCTTTACCCCTAGTTCTCACTGCCTTTAAGGATGAGAGGAGTCAGTACAATAACCAGGTACTGAATTACCTAGCTACACATCCAAAGGCATGCTCACACGCACACACATGTGCACACAGACAGAGCCGCGATTCTTGGAAAGAATTTCAGACACAAATAGTGTTGTAGAAATCAGAACTTCTTAAGGCGAAATTAAAATATATAGATATGTGGTAGTCTCTCCATCTTAGGGCGTCTTAGTGGTTATGGCACTTAGCAAAGCAGCTTAACATGTTAAATTTCCTCAAAGGAATTTTTTCTCGAAGCCAGGTGTGGTGGCTTGTTCCTGTAGCTTCAGCTACTTGTGAGGCTGAAACAGGAGGATCACCTGAGCTCAGAAGTTCAAGGCCAGCCTAAGCAACATCGCAAGATCTTGAATATTAAAAAAAAGAAAGAGAAGGAGGGAGGGCCTTTTGTCGGATCTAACCTAGAGGGCACAGTGCAAGGCTGCATAACATGCCCCTTGGGTGAGGGGTTCCTTTACAACTGGAACTTCACCTTGGAAGTGAGAACAATGTATTCTAGAAATTTGCACTCTCAGATTAATTTGAAATAAATAAAAGAACATTGTTCTTTTAAATTATAAAATACCATACTCCTTCCAACTTGTTTACATGATTATTTTATTTAATAAGGCAAATTTTAGCTTAAACTGAAGCTAATGCTTAGGCAATCTGAAGAAACTAATTTACTCCCCAGTAAATATCCTTTAGAAGATGTTTAATTATGCAGCTGATTCTAATAGCTTCCACATATAAGAAAAATATCAACTTCATTGGTTAAAAAGTTAAGAAACTACAGTAGAACATTGTCCACCCAAGGGACTGTACTAACCTGGGCAGCATAAGGAACTAGGCCTGCTGTACCGATATGTACATGCATGTGGTGCCTGTCTGATTTATGAAAATTAGGTCAACGTAAGGAAGTGATCAATGTAGGGAGGTGGTCAACCATGGAGGTTCTACTGAGATGCTACTACATGTTCTTATACATAAAACACTGTAAAACGTAGAAGTGGGAAGATTTACTTTTTATATTCAGAAATTTCTTATAGTTGCTATCATAGCCTTATTGAAATTTATTTTTGACTGTGATCTTATTTTTAAAATAGATTAGGCAAATCATATATAAGGCTAAAAATTAAAAGGAAATCTATAAACCCCAGGGTCCTACGAAAAAAGGTCATAACCAACTTAGCAAATGTGGCAAGTTGGCATCTATATACATGGAGGTTACAACTGCTCAAGCATTACAGGGAATCAAGTCAAAAGGTAATTCCACCCTGTGGAATGTATGCCAAAAACCATAATATCTTATTTTTAATATAACAAAGACTGTATCAAACATCCCCAGAATCTGGATCAAAGTTCCTAAGAATGGAATTCTTGTGACAAAATACAGCTTGGGTAGTTGTATTCCTTCTTGTAATTTTTCAGATCAGTGACTACAGTATAATGCGAAGTACCTTTAGCACCAGACACATATCTAACATCTCAGCTCAGCCTCTTCCTGGTCACAGGGCCTAGGGAAAAAAATCTCCTAAACAATGTGACCTACAATTTCCTCAACTGGAAACTGAAGCACAATACCTAACTTCCAGGTTGTTGTGAACGTTATAAATAATATGAGTCAAGTATCTGATTTTGAATGCCTACTGCCATTCCTAGGCTGTGACTCTGAGCCTAGGTGACTCTGAGAGCCTGTAGTTAGGTGTTTGGGCTACTTCATGTAACTCTGTGTTAGGAAAAAAAAAAGTGAAAATTTCAATAATAATATGTGCATTGTGTCTGTGCATAAAAGCTGGCTACCTTATATTTCTTTAATTACGACTAAAAAGAAGTAAGCTGTTCATAATGTGACAGACACAGAGATGTGTCACTCGGATTCCCCTTTGGGAAAAGTCTTGCTACCAAGCTGTTAAGAGTATGGCTTGCTCCCAGCCTTCCAGCTGTTAGTCCTTCAGGGTGCATTTCAGCTTCCCAGACTGTGCAGTGGCCTCTGGCCAATCACTGTGACAGGCAGTGATAACCACAAGCATGTTCTTGTGGAAGAAGACTCTAGCCAATGACTGACCAAACACCGCCTCAAGGCCCAGCCATTCCCACCTCCCACAGGCAGGCCGTGCCCTGGGCAGGCCATGCCCTGGACTGAACACCACTTGCAACTCCCGCTCCTTTCCTTTTGTTCACAGATTTACTACTTGAACTTCTAACTGTCTCCGCATCTGTTTCCAGAAAACCCAAATGATGATAAATAAGAGATGTATTACATAACCATACCAAAAATATTCCTGATAGAAGAATCAATGAAATGCAGTGGTTCTTCATTACTTTGCCTAAAACCTCCCAGACAGGTGTCTATTCTAAATGAATAATTCATAGCTTCGGTCTGTACCTGTTAGTATTAAACCAGTGTTAATACTTTTCTGTCCAGTGCAACAGGAATTTGCTTGCTTTGAGTTCAGCCCACTTCTTCATCATGTGTTCTCTGTAAAAATGAAGAAAAAGCAGCTGTGCCATGATTTAAGACACCGAAGCCATTCTTTTGCTATTGATTAAGATTCTCAACTTCTTTAAATATCCCTCTGAGGCCTTATTTTCCAAGCTATTAATCATTTTTATTGCTTCTCTCTGGATGATTTCCAAACTCTGCACCCTGCATCTGTCTTCCAATGCAATTTCAAACTCTAGCAGGTCTCTAGTAAAAAGCTGGCAGTACTTAAGTAACACAAAGAAGCTCAATGGCCACAGCTATGACAAAAACTCATCCTGAAAACTAGCAACACGAGCTTTCTAGCTATGTTCACCATTATTACTTAGCAACCACATGATCTTTAATATTTCATTTGCTTATATCCCACCTCATTCTAGAAAGGAGTTTGGATAGTAGTATTTAACATGCATCAAATCAGCAATACACAAGGCATAACTCCCCAGAAACACAAAACTTCATGTTTTCCACCAATTCCATAAATAAACATTTTATAGACCTTCCTATTTAAATAATAAGACTGGCAAACGTTCCCATACATGTCCCAAAACATGGTAGTTAAGGGAACAATGGAACAAAGGACCAATTCTCTATCTTTTCCTATTAATGTTCAGTCTTTTAAAATAAATGCAAACATTGCCATCAACTCTGCTTGTGAGCCAGCTTTCTTGGCCTCCATAGTCTGGCATGACTTGCTTTTCCAGCACGTTCTCCAGTAATCCCTTCACTCATTCTAAATTCCATTCACAATGAACCGTGCACCATTTCTCTGCAAACACAGAGCTGCTTTCCCCTGCTCTAGTGTTTTGTTTTTTGGTTTTTTTTTTTTTTTTTTGAGAAAGAGTCTCACTTTATCACCTTAGGTAGAGTGCCATGGCATCACCCTTGCACTGTGTCTTATTTTACATTTCCTGTGGTCTCAAACTCATGCCCTCCCCATTCAAATAGTTCATTTCATTCAAAGTCCACTCTGAAAAGCTTTTCCTTGAAGCTGTTCCAATGCCCACAGTTGTAACCCTCTCCCTTCTCTGAATGCCCAGAGCATTCTGTTGCATTATCCCATTCTGCATTGCATCACCAGACATTGTACGTATGAATCTTATACTAGACGATTCTACAGCCAGCTGTGTCTTGTTTTTTGTGTATTTCTTTCACTTTTCTGTCAAATATACCTCCAGTAAGTGATTGAATTGGTTACAACTAAGTGCCAAGCACTCAATTAAGTATTAGAAATATAAATATACCCAAAGTTGACTAGGTGCCTATCCTCAGGGAACTTAATCTAGATGAGAAGAACTCCTGAAAATGTAATCCCTGCCACCCACAGTGGGTAGGGGGCTCTGGGGCTGGTGTAAGACAGACAGGAAGGGCTTCTAACTCAGACTTTATGGTCTTCCAGTCCCTTGTCCTAGGTCTGTACTGAAGCCACAGGGGTCCTCTGAAAATGCTAACTCTCCCAAAGTGTAAAATGTAAACATTTAGTCAGGATAATAGTCTGGGTGGTGGTGATTGTTCTGAAAAAGCCAGGGATGAGCCTGCACGCTAGTTTCATAGCATCAATGGCAGCACCTAAAGTTAGAGGTGACACTAAGACATGAACAAAAGCCAGGTCAGGACAGGCTTTTTGAGACATGTGAGGGAGTTTGTATATTAGCCCAAGGACAATGGCAAACCATTGACAGATATCAGAGTTAGCATTTTCAGAGGACCCCTGTGGCTTCAGTACAGACCTAGGACAAGGGACTGGAAGACCATGCAGTAGCTTTAGTAGCCTGTGAAGCCTTAGCAGCCTTAGTTGTTGTTATCAGTAATCCAGGCAAGTCTCAACAGTAGGCATACACCCATATATTTTAAACAAGTATAATTTGCCAAGTTCCAAATCAACTGCATACCTATCAGTCTTCCCTCCCTCCATGGATAAAATTTGAGATAAAATTTATAGAAAATATACAACTACTCCATCTGAGCGAGGGGCCTCTCACTGTCCTATGCCAGAATGCCTCATCTGACATCTAGATTACACCTGGTGACACTTTGGCATTTTAGCTGTAACTATCATGGAGAAATTCACTGCATTTCCAAGTGTGACTGCAGTTCATGATTTACGTGGTCAATCAATCGATATCGTGGGCATTTTTATTTTTGCAACAGGCATAACTGCTATACTGAATGATCACTGAGGACTAACATGTAAAGAATTTATCCAAGAAAACCCACTACCAAGGTGCTTTGCTACTGCTTCTATTTAAAACTGGTTGGTAGATAAGTAGTTTACAGGTCATTTTACTGTGTGTTTACCTTTTCGTTCAGAAAATAGCACAGCTCTCCCTGTGATATGAAACTATATTTTAGTGGCAGGAGAAGACAGATGGGAAATATGCCAGGTGATGTGTCCCTGTGGTTGTAAACTATGCTTACCCCACTGCGGACCAGCACTGCCACCAGTGCCCAGCTCACAGAGAGATGTGTTCTCTTCCCTGTGTCTCAGTCACTTCAGGCTGTTATGACAAAGCACTACACACTGAGAGGCTATAAACAATGGAAATGTATTTCCCACAGGAAAGGGTGCCAAAATGATAATGTTTTGGTGAGGGCCCTTTATAGGGTGCAGACAGCTTTCCCTTTAGGTCCTCACGTGGTAAGAAGAGGATGAGGAAGCTCTCTGGGGTACCTTTTGTAAAAGCATTACTTCCATGCATGAGGGCTCTACTCTGATGACATAATTACCTCCCCAAAGGCCTCACCTCCTAATACTATTCAATATATAAATATAAAGGGACATTCAGTCCATTATGTAGTATTATGGTGAGGAACTGAGAATTGTCTCAGCTGCCATAGCAAATATCTACTTAAATACTCCAAGATAAGGAAATTTTGAAGGTCAACCTTTTGGTAAATGTGCTGTATCATCTAATGGACCCCAAATTAAGTAATTTAACTCATTCAGTTACTTTTTTTTTTTGTAGAGTGCTATGGCATCATAGCTCACAGCAACCTCAAATTCTTAGGCTCAAGCAATTCTCTTGCCTCAGCCTCCTGTGTAGCTGGGACTATAGGTGCCACCACAGTGTCTGGTTATTTTTATTTTTTACTCTTTTTATTTTTTTATTGTTGGGGATTCATTGAGTGTACAAGAAACCATGGCACACTGATTGCATTTGTTGAGTAAAGTCCCTCTTACAATCGTGTTTTGCCCCCAAAAGGTGTAGCACACACCAACCCCCTTGCTCCTTCCCTCTCTCTGCTCTTCCTTTCCCCACCCCTCCCTCATTCTTTCTCTCTCTGCTCTCCCTTTCCATCACCCCCCCCCCGTGTCATTAATTGTCATTAGTTGTCCTCACATCAACATAGAGTACATGGGATTCATGTTTCTCCATTCTTGTGATACTTTACAAAGAATAATGTGTTCCACTTCCAACCAGGTTAATATAAAGGCTGTAAAGTCTCCATTTTTTTTTAATGGCTGAATAGGATTCCATAGTGTACATATACAACAGTTTGTTAATCCATTCCTGGGTTGGTGGGCATTTAGGCTGTTTCCACATTTTGGCGATTGTAAATTGAGCTGCAATAAACAGCCCAGTGCAAGTGTCCTTAAGATAAAAGGATTGTTTTCCTTCTGGGTAGATGTCCAGTAATGGGATTGCAGGATCAAATGGGAGGTCTACCTTGACTTCTTTGAGAGTTCTCCATACTTTCTTCCAAAAAGGTTGTATCAGTTTGCAGTTCCACCAGCAATATAATAGGGTTCCCTTCTCTCCACATCCACGCCAGCATCTGTACTTTTGAAATTTTGTGATATGGGCCATTCTCATTGGAGTTAGATGGTATCTCAGGGAGGTTTTAATTTGCATCTCTCTAATAATTAGGGATGATGAGCATTTTTTCATATGTTTGTTAGCCATTCATCTGTCTTCTTTAGAGAAGGTTCTATTCATGTCTCTTGCCCATCGATATATAGGATTGTTGGCTTTTTTCATGTGGATTAATTTGAGTTCTCTATAGATCCTAGTTATCAAGCTTTTGTCTGATTCAAAATATGCAAATATCCTTTCCCATTGGGTAGGTTGTCTATTTGCTTTGGTTGTTGTCTCCTTAGCTGTGCAGAAGCTTTTGAGTTTAATTAAGTCGCATTTGTTTATTTGTGTTGTGGTTGCAATTGCCTGGCAGTCTACCTCATGAAGTCTTTTCCCAGGCTGATGTCTTCCAGTGTTTTTCCTATGCTTTCTTTCAGGATTTTTATTGTGTCATGCCTTAAATTTAAGTCCTTTATCCAACTTGAATCAATTTTTGTGAGTGGAGAAAGGTGAAGGTCTAGTTTCAGTCTTTTACATGTGGATATCCAGTTCTCCCAGCACCATTTATTGAATAGGGAGTC